>JAODAL010045378.1:0-31997 GCA_025379985.1 Phyllomedusa bahiana
GGAAAAAAGGGAGGGGGGCCAGCGTTTTCCTTTTAAGGGGGGGGGTCCACCTCACCTCATGGGAAAGACAGTCACCAGGAGATTCCGGAGCTCGCCAACAAGATACTAGCTGCTGACCGAGAGGTGAGTACTGCTGGGAAATATCAGGAGGGAGGGCCCAGGTTTCTGACCGGAGAGGTGAGTACTGCTGGGACTTTCGGGAGGGAGGGCCCTGGCTGCTGACCTGAGAGGTGAGTACTGCTGGGAATATCAGGAGGGAGGGCCCAGGCTGCTGACCGGAGAGGTGAGTACTGCTGGGAATATCAGGAGGGAGGGCCCAGGCTGCTGACCGGAGAGGTGAGTACTGCTGGGAATATCGGGAGGGAGGGACCAGGCTGCTGACCGGAGAGGTGAGTACTGCTGGGAATATCGGGAGGGAGGGCCCAGGTTGCTGACCGAAGAGGTGAGTACTGCTGGGAATATCGGGAGGGAGGGTCCTGGCTGCTGACCGGAGAGGTGAGTACTGCTGGGAATATCAGGAGGGAGGGCCCAGGCTGCTGACCGGAGAGGTGAGTACTGCTGGAAATATCAGGAGGGTCCAGGCTGCTGACCAGAGAGGTGAGTACTAGTGTTGAGCCGAACGGTTCAAAAAATGGTTAGTTCGGCACGAACTTTACGGTTTTTCCAAAACCCGAGCCAAACCGAATTTTGTAAAAAAAATTTCGGTAAAAAGTTTGGGTTCGGCACAGGCGTTCGGGACTTTCAGCTGCTTCCTTCAGTTTTAGCGGGCAGCAAATCCGTGCACAGCACTGAGGGGGGATCAAAAACGTCACCAGTGGGGGGCTTAGGGATCTCATTGGCTGCTAAAATCACATGACCGTCTTATATGTGGGGTCACTTTTTTTTTCCTTTTAGCGCCATTTCCAGCTTACTCTCTGTAATGACCACGCAGCTGCCTGTGTCTGCTGGTTTGCCAGCAGCAGAAAAAACATTTTATAGTGATTTCATACAAGAAAAGCTTGGGGGGACAGCTAGATTAGGGAATCAGACACATCAAAGTTGGGAGTTTTGATATGTGGGGGATGTAGCTCCCCGCAGCAAAAAAACACTGTTCAAGTGTACGTTTTTAAGTCTTTTGGGCCCTATTCAGCCCCCGATTATACACCCAAAGGAAAAGAAAAGCATACGGGCTTAATTCACCCAACACAAAAAAAAAAATACAAGTCCGTGTAGAAAACTCACGCCCTCTAAAAGTCCAGCCGGGGTTTAAATAAAGGGGTTTATCCAGTGGACGGAAGGCGCAGCTCAAAATTCCTCGTCTTTGTAGTAGGGGTTTTTGGGAAACCACCACCACACCCATCCTCCAAATTCCTCCTTAAGTACCTCAAAACCAGGCCCTGGATGGGGGGAGCAATAAACCCTTTTTCTCCATAAAGAAGATGCTGCTACCACCTCTTTATAAAAAAAAAGCATACCTTCGATCTGGTACGGCTAACGGCTTTACTTCACCGAGATCAAAACCTCGGTGACACGTATCGCCCCACAATAACATCACCTCGGCCTTCTCACAACCCCCCCCCCCTTCCCAAAGCCGGGGTTTGGGCATCTGCCACCGACGGCACTCTTGAGAGGGCTCGCTTTTTCCCTGCTGTTCCCCGGGGCCTATGTTCTACTGTGAACGCAAAATCCTGCAGGGCAAAAAACCCCGGGGGAAACCCGGGCATTTTTCCCCCTTCTTCCCCGCACCACATGAGTGGGCATGGTCGGACCTAGCCTGAATTTCCTTCCTAACGGGTAGTACCGAGGGAATCCAATGCCCATTTATGGCCAGACATTCTTTCTAAATAGGAAAATTCCTTTCTCCCGGGAAAAATTTCCTACTTAGTAATCACGGGGTGCTTTTCCCCTTTTTACTATTGAGACAAAACGGCCCCCAATCCCCCCAAGGCATCTTTTGGGGACCCAAATTCATGGGAGAAGTCCGGGGTACTAACACTGTTTGCCTACATAGGCCTGTTTGAGCTCCTGGAAGCCCCTTGCCCTCGGGGGACCTTTTATCATCGTTGACTTCGGCCCTTGGTTAATCAGTCAAGGAACGGCTTTTTTCTACAAACTTGGGGAAAAAAACCGTCTAATACCCACAATACCAAAAAACGCCCTGACCTGCTTCGGGGTGGGGGGGGCGGGCCACTCTGGATCCCCTCTACTTTTTCACTTGGGGCTTGATTTCCCTCTCCCCACTATGTACCCAAGGATCGGGTTTCCTCCATCCCTAGGGCAACTTATTGGGGTTTATCGAAAACCCCCCCTTCCCTTTAAAAGGCTCTAGCACAGCCTGGATTTTTCCCAGAGCTCTCCCCAGCAGACTAAAGACCCAAAATGTCATCTAGGTAGGGGGCCGTGTATCCCCTATGGGGCGCAGCACTTGATCCATAGCCCTCTAAAAGTGGGGGGGCCCCCTGAAACCAAAAGGCTTTCCCTGACATAGTGAAATAACCCATCAGGAGTAAGAAAAGCTCTTCTCTTAGCTTCTTTGAGGGGGGGATCTCCCAAATCCCCCGGGTGGGGTCAATGTCAATATACCTCCCGGACCTAACTGCCGATTAATTCATCTCCCCGGGGCTGGGGTAGGCATCCACTGTGGATACTTCATTGAGTCGCGATAATCGTTGGGGAATCCCCATTCTCCGTTTGGGTTTTGGCCTAGCACTAGGGGGCTGGACCATCCCCCCTTTGGGACCTGATCCCCCCTATTCTAGCATTTTCTGCAGCTCTTTGGAAAATGACCTCCCGGGGGGCCTCGGGGACTCTAAGGGCTTCGGTTTTACTCTCACTTTGGGTCTGTGAGGATCTAAAGCTCTATCACAGGGTTTTCCCGGGGTAGGGTGAACATTCGATTCTTCTGCGGCATTTCCCCTCTTTGTTCTTTGGGAGGGGGATAGGGTCTCTAATTTTTTAGGGCTTCTAGTCGGCCCTTTTTTTGGGCACCAAGCAAAAACCCCTCAGGAGGCTCCTCTCCTTCCATTTTACAATTTTACGTGAAATCTGAAAGGGTTTCCTTTTCCGGGGTGGCCCTTAAAATTTCCCCTCCCCCCCCCTTTTTCAACTATCTGTGGGGGCCCTGCCTTAGCGAGAAAATTTGCTTCAATGGGGGGTACTAATACTAGTCCCTTTCCCCCGGGTTAAAGGCCTTATCCTGGCGGACCTTTTATAGACTGGGCCCCTGCGCTTCTTGTGCTTGAAGAAATGCTCCTTGAAATCGGCATCCCCCTGGACACCCTCCTGCAGTTGGGCCCACATCCCCTACGATCCATTGGGGGCCCTCACTCTCCCAATTTTCCTTGGCCCATCTAAAGTCCCTAGGAGTTCCCATACAAAAGCGAAAGGGGTTAGACCCTGGGGAGGACGGGGGGTACCTCTCTAATTGAGAACAGCAGGTATGGTAAGGGGCACCCCAATCCCCCCACCCTTTCTACCATTTTCCTCAGCAGGGGCCTTCAGGGTCTTGTTAAACCGTAAACAGACCGTCCCCCTGAGGATGGTAGATTAAGTGCGCGTGCGAATTTCAACACCTTACACAGCTCCCTCATTACCTTGGGACTTTGAATGGTGTTTTTTCCTGATCCGTTAAGATCTCCTTTGGGAAATTTCCCTGTGCGGGAAAAGACATAGAACAGCCACTGCAATATACGGGATGAGGGTTCCTGAGAGGGAGGGCCTCGGGGTAACGGGTGGCGTAATCAAAAAATGCCAGGTTATGGTGCCCTCTCGCTGACTTTACCAATGGCCCTACCAAACATCCATCCTATCAAAAAGGGACCTCAATGATTGGGAGCAACCAGAGGGCTACGGGGAAAAGTGCTAACGGGGAAAAGTGACCTGGCAGGGGGCACGATTGGCAAAATCCCCAATCTCCGGTAACACCCTGGCCAAAGAAACGCGTGTATCCCCCCGAGCGTTTTGTCTGCACCCAAATGCCCCCCTAAACCATGGTGTGGGCCATATCCAGGCCATAGCCTAGGGACCCCGGAACCAAAAACGCTCACCCCCTCATCCCGGGTTTTGGTACTCGATACAACAGGTCTTGATTTGGGGAAAATGCGGAAAAAGACCTCGGCCCCCAACACCTGGGGGATCCCGTTTAGAACCGCAATTTTCCCCCGGGCCCCTTTTTTGGGTCAATCCTGAAGTTGGGCGGTACCAAAAAATTTTTCTGAACCTTCAACTCGGGGACGGCCGTCCGATGAACCCCTTCCTCATTATCTCCCACCCGGACTGAAAAAGGGAACTCTGGAATTGTCCTCATGTTCCCCCCCACGGCCTGATCCAGGCACCGTTGGGAACTTGGCAGAACGGTTTTTTGCCACGTCCCCGAACAAGGGCAGTCACGGCCCCCCAAACACATCGGCAATAGACCCCCCACCCCTCCAACTTGGTTTTGACAGGGTACCCAGCCCGTTCAAGTTTTTCCTGGGCCATGGGTAAACCCTTGTTCCCCATGGGTACACTGACCCCCAATTTTTTCCAGGGACCAACCATATGGGAGCGGGCCCATTTGAGAGTGACAAAAAATCCCCGAGTCCAGTAATCCTAGACCATGGTGCCCTTCACGTAATTTACACATCTGGGGTTCCTCCCCCTTGTTGACACAGCGCTGCACGCTGATGTCAAGAGGGGAAATGCGGGGGGGGTTTGCAGAGCAGTTTCCCGGGGTCCTCGTGAGGGGGCCTGACCCCCTATATGTCCCGGGGCCCCGACATCCCGCACACAATAAACTCTGGGCATTCCCTTTTGGGACCGGGTCTGGGCCTCCCCCGGGCCCGGCGCGACCCCCCCCGGGGAGTCTTGGCTCTGGCTTTGTACGTCCCAGTCTCTCCGGCCCTCCCTACAGGATTTCAGGTTCCCGGGGCCCCCCCGAAACCTCTCAAAGCGTGGGAAACCCTTTTTTACCAGCCCAAGGTCATCCGCCATCGGGACACCCCGCCCCCCCGCACTGCACAGAATGTGGCAGCGGTGCATAAAGGTCCATAACCCAAACCCCCCCCCACCCTTTGCGCTGGGGAGTATCCAGGGTGCGCCATTTTTGGGCCAGATGTAAAAATCAATAGCGCACCTCAAGGTTTGGCCTTACTTATGCCCTTGGTTACCCTCTGAGCCCCGGGCCATAAGTAACCCCCAAAACCGCCAGGGTCCGGCTTTTAATTTGGGAATATTCCTTAGCTCCTTTGTTTAAAAGGGGAGGTCGAGAGACCTTTTTGGGCCCCCAGAAAAGGGGCCAGACCTCAGCCCTTTTCTCCGGTGGTAGTCCTCCCCCCGGCGACTCTTCGAACACGGGGAGGAACCCCCGATTCATCTTGGAGTCCCCTCTTCTGGAGGGGTTTCCCGACGGTCCTCCCGGCCCCAGTCCCCATCCTGACGGCGGGGCTGGGTTTCCCGGGGGCCCCCATGGGCCCCCTAACATGGCCCCTCGTTGCATCGCGCTGGTTGACTTTCTGCCCTTTGGGGCTTTGTATGGCCCTCTGCTGCTTTTCTGTGGCTTGTTCCCGCGCCTGCATGGCTTCCCCATGACTTTCTTTCTGCTGCCTGTGGTTGCTGTGCTAGATTTGCTTGAAAACCCGGGGCTTAATCAGCTCCTCCATATTCGCATTGTGCTTGCTCTGTGCTGCTTTTGACCCCGGACATACACAGGGGATCGTGCCCCTTTCCCCCAAACCCTTTTTTTGGGGGTGTACTATCAGCAGCAAAAACGCACTGTTCCAGTGACGTTTTAATCCCCTGGGCCTTTTTTTTCCCCCCCGATTATACAGCCAAGGAAAAAAAAAGCATACGGGCTTACTTCACCCCAACAAAAAAAAAAACAAAACCAGTCCGTTAAAATAACTCACAGTCTCTGTAAGTCCAGCAGTTTTTTAGGTGTTTTTTCCCCCCCTAGATCAGGGTATTTGTATCCCTGGACGGAAGGCGCAGCTCGAACTTCCCTCCTTTTCCCAGCAGGAACTTCGACTGAGAACCACCACCCAACCCCTCCTCCAAAACTTTCCCGCCTTAAGTAAAGGCCTAAAACCGCCTGAGCCTGGGAGCAATTCTCCAGTAAAGCCCGACCCCCGATCGACTGCTATCCAGCATCAACTAACAAAACAAAAGCCAGTACCTATCGATACTGACGTACGGCTAACAGGGTTTACTTCACCGAGATCAAAACCCGGTGCACTATACCATCAAAAACGGGACCTCGGCCCCTTTTCCCCAATAGATATTTCCCTAAAAGATTTCTGTTTATAATCCTAGTTGCCGTTGCAAAGTATAGGCATTTAAGACCACTGGATTTGCTGTCTTTGGAGTACAGTTCTTCATTAAGAGACTGTGAACAAATCTTGACCTTTTTAATATGTATATTTTTGTACATGGAGCGAACAGAGTGGTAACGAGCAAAGAGGGGGGTAGAACGGGAGTAGAGGTAGGAACAAGGGGTCCTTTCCCGTGCTCTGGACAACACACAAGTGAGCACATCATCAGTAGCAGGACTGTCAGACCTAACATCGCTTGGTCGGTTCCCTGTGCATCTCATTACTGAAGATCAGAACCAATCTGTTCTTCAGTGGTTAACACACCCTTCATCCAGCAGTTTTACCTCCTCTTCCTTTCAGTCAAGGGCACAAATGTCATCATCATCATTTATCCAACCTGAAGGCAAAATGTCACCCAATAAACTGACCGCTCTAGATCAAGAGGCCAAAGAGGATGATTTTGTCTGCTCTGATGCCCAATTGCTGATGCCCTCAGAGGAGGAAAAAGGAAAATTGTCCTTTTCCCTAAAAATCAAACGGTCAGTGTGCCCCGCAGGCCGGTGTTTGTAGCCCCACTTAAGAATGCAGACTGTCAGGAAAGGAAGTCACCTGTGATATGCGAGACTTTCGGATGCAACGTCATCTTTTGAGCAAAGCTGGCGACGCCATAAAGGGAGGGGAGGATGAGGGGGTATGCAGTGCGGTTCGCCTCAAAGGGGGAAAAGGGGCGTCGCACTTTAAATCCACCAGCCCATGGTCAGTGGGGGCAGGGGAAAAAACCATCTAGGTTTATACGTCGAAGGGGTCTAGGCCCTGTGAAGCTTGGGCCTTTTTCGATCAAGCAAATTCGCCGCCCAACGTCCATCCCGGATTTCCCGTCAAAGCGTCAGTAGAGGAAAGAATCTAAGAATTTAACCCACCACCGATTAACAGGCACAGAAAGTAAAGTATGAGTTGCTAAAAAAGAATACTTGGAGAAAAATGGCCACACAGGGGCCTGGATTCAACCACCATGACATCTTTTGCCCCCGCCACTTTCCCAAACCCAAGCGGGGGCGGGCAGCATCAACAAACACCAATCCCCCCAAAACTGTCGGCCCCAATTTCCCACCACCAGCAAAAAATCTAACCCCTTCCCCCTTCCATCAGTCTGACCTCATGCATACAGCAGCTAGTCTGAAAGAATGTATACTCCTAACAACACACAATCTGTGTCTACAAAAAATATGCAATTTAATAGATATCAAAACGACAATAGCATTCGGCTAAATACCTTGCTTAAAGACATAATGCAACTATAAAGTGATAACTTGCGGCTAATGTTCCAGTCCGGGGTGATCCAAAATAATTTAAACACGAAATGTCCCAAATGCCTTTACTAGGCTGGCAAACTGCTAGACAACATTCCCCCCTCCTGCTGGTGGCTGTTTGGGGTGTTCTATGCGCTCTGATGCGACTTTCCGGTCCTCCCCTTTCTCAACATAACAATACAAGGTGTGTCTTTTTTTTATACATTTAATCTGTCCAGCTTTTGGATTACCAAAATTTTTAAATAAGGCAAAATACACATTGCTCCTAAACATAGAATCAAAAAATACATTAAAATTAACCCCTCATTTACCCTTAGGGTGAGTGAATCGAGGTAAAATCCAGTAAAAATTTTCGCGCAAAGATTTTTATTAATCTGAGATTGCAGTTCCATATATTTTTTTCAACAACCTCCACTTAAGGTCACAGACATTTTTTTTGTTTATAAAAAAGCTACAATACTTTCTCCATATTTTTTTTAACATCTTTTTTGTTTTTTCTTTTTTGTTGTTTTTTTATCTGGTGGAAAAAAAAACCCCCCATTTCTTTTTTACCCACAGCATAGTCTATCAGCCAGCCTTCTGGTACCAGGTGGGAGCAAAGAAAAGCTTTCACCCCACCCAAAACCTGAATGTTGGCATTGCCACGTTTCCTTGGAAATTTTGCCTTTTTTTGCCTGGGGGGACACAATGGGGTTCCCCACGTCATGGCCCCGCAGCCCCCCATACGATTTCAAAACAGTCATTTCTTTGCCAGAAAAAAATGTCCGCCCTGGGCCCCCACTTGCAGAAAAGATTTCCAGTGTGTTGGCTGCATCTGTGTTCAACAAAGCCATTCCCCTACGACCAGGTAGTAAACACGGTCTTTGGCTTATCTCACGACGTCAAGGATGATATGGTGGATCAAAGCCTCGGGGGTAATGGGTCCGGCGTAACTTTCCACACTGCAGTGATGGAGCAGAGTCCAGATCCCCAACCTCTACGGGTAGCATCACGTGACAAGAGAAACCAGGCCGTTCTGAAATGAAATTTTTTTGGAGACCACAACACAAAGTCAAGAGCTGTGGGCGGCCTGCGCCTGGAACCGACCATGGCTGGTGCTAAGAACCCGGAGCCGGGAAGGGTTTGTGTACAATGGAGAAATTCCTTTTTCCCTTTGGACGGTTAACTTACGTAAATCCCTTGCCTGGCACATGTCCTGAACCGGTTGTGCAGAAATTTCTCAAACGCTACCCGAGTATGGGCTGTCTCTGAGAGAGGCTCGGTCTAGACACACTTTCCCTCGTTTGCACCCTCTTCGGCCGATGGCACGTTGCAGCTTCAAACGGGGCCCACAGCCAACCTCTATTGTTGAGGGGGCAACACGCTGGAATTCCTTTCCCCCCACATGCCCCCAGGTTTTTGGCCCGCAGTGTTAAAGCCCTGTGCATAAGAAGTGGCGCATGGCCGACAACAGCGGGTGGAAACCCAGGGGGGGGGGGGGCCTAGAGAGGGAGGAAGGTGAAGGAAACCTGCATCAACCTTTAAATTTTGAAGAGGGCCCCCAAAACGTCAGTCAGGACGATGCCCTTGTCAGCCTATCATTGTGGTATTTTTTTACTGGAAGGTAAAAATAGACTCTCGCGGCACAAGTCCCGGCAGTGAAGGGGGAGGGAGGTGGGAAAACAGAGCCTTACTTTCCGGCGGATGTTTGAAGGGGGTTTGACGTTTTTTCCAAAATTTTATAGGGCTTCTTTAGGTTGGGGGGTGGTTCGAGGTCCAGGACGGGTGGGAGGACAGTATTCACTCACAGAGAAAAAGGGCATAAAACTACCCCGGCCTCTGGTTTTATTTGGCAGGAAAGAGGAAGTGGAAGGGGGATGATGAGGCAGGGGTTTTGGGCAGCCCAGTACCGATTTCCCCTTTATGGAAAAAGGGTTTGGGGCAGATTTCAGGGGGAGGGAAAGAGGAAGTCTGGTTAGGCCCCCCCCGACAAACCCAAGGTTGGGAATCCCCCGCACCAAAATTTACACATTTAGGCTTGGGTGCTACATTACCGCAACATGACCCACGCATCAAAAAAAGAACACCATTACTGGGGGGCCCACCCTCCTTGCCATGTTACAAGACAAAAGGAGCAATTTCCTTCCACCCACACAAAATTTACAGTGAAAAGCCCCCCCAAAAAGAGGGCAGGTCCCCCATTGACCAACTGGAGACAAACTGTTGCTTTTTTCTTTACAAACAAAGTCACAGTGGAACAACATCACAACGCGGGGAGCATAAATGGCAATTAAACCGCACAGCATGCATGTGGCAAAAAGCGCCTGGCTAACATTTTTAACTCGGTTTTTTACCACCCACTAACGTCTGAAGGAGGGGGCAATTCGGACACCCCCCAGACCCCCCCTTAAAACATGGCCCCTGACTAAAACCCCGGCCCCAACAACCCAATTTTTTTTTGGGCTTTTTTCGGACCCATTCAAATTCCCGGGTTTTCAAAATGGATGAATGGGCCCGAGCTTGCTCGACAAAGCCATACAAAAATTTTTGCCTGCCCACATCCCGCGTTATCTCAAACGCACCCTTTAAACAAAAACTTGGGGGGGGGGGATAACGACAAACCCTACCAGGGTTTCCCCTGACAATGTGGATTGTTTGACATTTATCAAACTGAAGCAAGTGTGGACCTCTGACGATTTTGTTGCCCCGGTTGCTGATGTCACCGACTAGTAAACTGCAGCACGTCTTCTTTACAATGTGAAATACACATTCCATCAGTCATCTATTAACATCAGTCATCAGTCAGTGTTCATTAATCATTTATTAACCAGTTCAGGCCCCATACATAACAATAAATTTGGGCCCCCACCAATTACTAGTTTCCTATTTTTTTTTAACAGATTTGTGGGCCCCTTTTCGATTATGGCCCATGACAGGAGTACTGCCCTGTTGGCACCACCGCTACGGGGCCCTGAATCCTGAGGTGTCCCAAAAGCCCCTTTGACACATAAGAAGTCAATGGTATTGGAAATGGCACATGGTAACTGGCAGGGGTGCCAATAGGGCAGTTCTCCTGTCCGGGGCCCTAATCAAAAAGGGGCCCAGTGATATGTTATAAAATAGGAACTAGTAATGGGTGGGGGCCCATTGATTAAGCTGTATTGGGCCCTGAAATGGTTAATAGATGACTGACAGCAGCCCTGGCTCTCAATGCACCCACTATAACTACGGCCCTGTCAGCTGAACCCCCATGTTCCCCGTTGGGATGTTCTTGCTGCCACCACAAATATATGAAAAGTTGTTGGTCCCTGGTGCAAAAAGTGATGGGGTCTCCTGCCAGTTACCATGTGCCATTTCCAGTACCATTGTCTTCTTATGTGTTAAAGAGGCCCCGCAGCAGCTACTACCGCTGCACCTCTATGGCTACGCTCCTGCTTGCAAGCTGCCCTCCTCATCTATTCAGCCATTGAAAGGAATGAAGTATTTTAGCCCCTCACTTTTTTCTGTGACTATTATAGCCAAATTTTCTTCACTAAGTTGTTTCCCGTACCCATTTTACTGTTATGGATGCTAATCCCAGCTCCTCCTCACTTGTATAGGTATAAAATGAACCCGAAAATCTTCTCCTATTGACTTTAATGGGGTTCTAAGTTGGAGTTTGACAAAAATTTTGAACCAAACTTCTCAAAATTGGAGGTTGGACTCGAACTCGAACTTTTTAGGGTTCGCTCATCACTAGTGAGTACTGCTGGGAATATTGGGAGGGAGGGCCTAGGCTGCTGACCGGAGAGGTGAGTACTGCTGGGAGTATCAGGAGGGAGGGCCCAGGCTGCTGACCGGAGAGGTGAGTACTGCTGGGAATATCAGGAGGGAGTGCCCAGGCTGCTGACCGGAGAGGTGAGTACTGCTGGGAATATCAGGAGGAAGGGCCCAGGCTGCTGACCGGAGAGGTAAGTACTGCTGGGAATATCAGGAGGGAGGGCCGAGGCTGCTTACTGGAGAGGTGAGTACTGCTGGGAATATCAGGAGGAAGGGCCCAGGCTGCTGACCGGAGAGGTGAGTACTGCTGGGAATATCAGAAGGGAGAGCCCAGGCTGCTGACCGGAGAGGTGAGTACTGCTGGGAGTATCAGGAGGGAGGGCCCAGGCTGCTGACCGGAGAGGTGAGTACTGCTGGGAATATCAGGAGGAAGGGCCCAGGCTGCTGACCAGAGAGGTGAGTACTGCTGGGAATATCAGAAGGGAGGGTCCAGGCTGCTGACCGGAGAGGTGAGTACTGCTGGGAATATCAGGAGGAAGGGCCCAGGCTGCTGACCGGAGAGGTGAGTACTGCTGGGAGTATCAGAAGGGAGAGCCCAGGCTGCTGACCGGAGAGGTGAGTACTGCTGGGAGTATCAGGAGGGAGGGCCCAGGCTGCTGACCGGAGAGGTGAGTACTGCTGGAAATATCAGGAAGGAGGGTTCAGGCTGCTGACCGGAGAGGTGAGGACTGCTGGGAATATCAGGAGGGAGGGCCCAGGCTGCTGACCGGAGAGGTGAGTACTGCTGGGAATATCAGGAGGGAGGGCCCAGGCTGCTGACCAGAGAGGTGAGTACTGCTGGGAATATCAGGAGGGAGGGTCCAGGCTGCTGACTGGAGAGGTGAGGACTGCTGGGAATTTTGGGAGGGAGGGCCCAGGCTGCTGACCGGAGAGGTGAGGACTGCTGGGAATATCGGGAGGGAGGGCCCAGGCTGCTGACCAGAGAGGTGAGTACTGCTGGGAATATCGGGAGGGAGGGCCCAGGCTGCTGACCGGAGAGGTGAGGACTGCTGGGAATATCGGGAGGGAGGGCCCAGGCTGCTGAACGGAGAGGTGAGTACTGCTGGGAACAGCAGGAGGGAGGGCCCAGGCTGCTGACCGGAGAGGTGAGTACTGCTGGGAATATCGGGAGGGAGGGCCCAGGCTGCTGACCGGAGAGGTGAGTACTGCTGGGAATATCAGGAGGGAGGGCCCAGGCTGCTGACCGGAGAGGTGAGTACTGCTGGGAATATCAGGAGGGAGGGCCCAGGCTGCTGACCGGAGAGGTGAGTACTGCTGGGAATATCTGGTGGGCCCAGATTGCTGACTGGAGAGGTGAGTATTGCTGGGAATATCGGGAGGGAGGGCCCAGGCTGCTGACCGGAGAGGTGAGTACTGCTGGGAATATCAGGAGGGAGGGCCCTGGCTGCTGACCGGAGAGGTAAGTACTGCTGGGAATATCAGGAGGGAGCGCCCAGGCTGCTGACCGGAGAGGTGAGTACTGCTGGAATATCAGGAGGGTGGGCCCAGGCTGCTGACCAGAGAGGTGAGTACGGCGGGGAATATCAGGAGGTAGGGCCGAGCCTGCTGACCGGAGAGGTGAGTACTGCTGGGTATTTCAGGAGGGAGGGCCCAGGCTGCTGACCGGAGAGGTGAGTACTGCTGGGAATATCAGGAGGGCCCGGGCTGCTGACCGGAGAGGTGAGTACTGCTGGGAATTTCTTGAGGGAGGGCCCAGGCTGCTGACCGGAGAGGTGAGGGCTGCTGGAAATGTTGGGGGGGAGGGCCCAGGCTGCTGACCGGAAGGGGAGGACTCTTGGGAATATCAGGAGGCAGGGCCCAGGCTGCTGACCAGCGAGGTGAGTACTGCTGGGAATATTGGGGGGGGGAGGGGAGATGGCTAAGGCTGCTGACTGTTTTCATGTGTGTGAAGGCAGGTAATGAGAACCTTTCATTGGGGAGGAAGGGACAGACATTCACAACTACAGCAATAAAGGTCTGGTTATTGAATCAGCCTTTTTTGTTCGCGGGGGAGGTGAGGATACTGGGTATGGTAAGTATAGCGGGCGCAGTGAGTATAGTGCAGGAAGGGAGCATAGGTGACATTGGGAGTTCGTTCTTCAATGATGGGGGAACATAAGCTGTGGCACTGCTGACATTATCATTGATTTGTATATTGTGCACAGGACTCTGCTGGAATATGTGCTGTCACGGTCACCCGGTGCGGGCTCAGTGTATCCGGTGGCCCAGAGGGTTCAGAGGTTTCAGGATTGACCCTTCTCTCTTGTGCTGTCAGGTTCCTATAAGGTGTCAGGATGTCGCTGTCTATGTTTCCATGGAGGAGTGGGAGTACATGGAGGAACACAGGGACCTGTACCGGGAGGTCATGGTGGAGGATCCCAGGCCTTGGACACCAGGTGAGAAGAGACCTCTCTCTGGGCAGCGGCTGGCATTGTGGATGTGTTACTGTTCTGTGCAGTGCAGACACCTGTGTGTAATGTCCTGTAATGGAGGAGCTCCCTCATTTATGGTCACATCAGGTTCTAGCTCTAGATTTTCTGTATGTGTCACACATATCCATGGGGTTCAGCTGCCCAATGCCGATAGCGTGTCCTCCTGCTTGACTCTGGCTGGTATAGTAAACCATTGTCCTGGTGCTGGAAGAGGAATCAAGTCTCTTTATAGAAGATTAACACCGCTCCGGACCTGGGATCTCCATGTATTAGCTCCTATCCTGGGATTTTCCAATGTTCATTGGTCACTATCAGGGATTTCCATTCATTGGCTCCTATCCTGGGATTTCCATGTATTAGCTTCCTGTCCTGGGGATTTCCATTGTTTAGCTCCTGTCCGGGATCTCCATGAATTAGCTCCTGTCCTGGGATCTCCATGTATTGGCTCCTGTCCTGGGATCTCCATGTATTGGCTCCTGTCCTGGGATCTCCATTCATTGGCTCCTATCCTGGGATTTCCATGTATTAGCTCCTGTCCTGGGATTTCCATGTATTAGCTCCTGTCCTGGGATCTCCATGTATTAGCTCCTATCCTGGAATCTCCATGTATCGGCTCCTATCCTGGGATCTCCATGTATTGGCTCCTATCCTGGAATCTCCATGTACTGGCTCCTGTCCTGGGATTTCCATGTATTGGCTCCTATCCTGGGATCTCCATGTATTGGCTCCTATCCTGGGATCTCCATGTTGTCACGGCGCGCGGCGCCACAGCTCGCCACAGCCGTCCCCCTGTGCGCACGGGGTCCGGCACGGGTGCTGCGGCTGCCCGCAGCCGTGGTCCTTTGTCTAGGGCGGAAAACCCGTTTTTTACCAGCCCCCGCCCCTTTCTCCAGTTTGAAGCCGCCAGCGCTTTTTAAAACCCTGCTTAAGGCGGCCCCGGCGCAAACGGCGGGGTCCGGTTTTTAAAGGGCCCAGCGCGCCTTTAAGGGGGTTAATTGACGGCCGGGGGCCCTTTTAAGGAAAGGGACGTCCCTAGCACTCGTTTGCCAGTCTTTTGGTGGGGTTTTGGAGCGTTTAGAGTGTGTTGAGTTCTGTTTTGTTTTTCCCGTGTACCAGCCCGGGCCGCTTACTTTTTCCTGACCTTGCCTGTTTGCCGCCCTGCCCTGACCGTCTGCCCGTCCTGACTACGAACCTCTTGCTCCCTGCCCTGACCTTCTGTGTCCCCGGACTACGCCCCGGGATTACGTCTCTGAAACCAGCGGTACCCCGGCCGCCATCGCAAGCAATAACGCAGGGGAAAGGGAAACCTGGTACCTCAGCCGCGAAAAGTCCATCCCGCTTTGCGGCGGGCTCGGGTGAAAACCGGGGGTCCCTTGGGACTCCTTTTCCCTGGCGTGGCTTAACTATATCACTTGCGTTGGCCCACCCGGACCCACTCCTCCGTTCAGAAACCGACTGGCCATGGTTTCCCGCCGGGGGCCTCCTCTGCCCGTTTCCCCGGGGAAGTCACGATGGCCGTCGCTCGAAAGGGGCCAAAGCTTTATCGCCCACTACGGCCCATAAAGCAAAAACCGGGGCAAACCCGTCTGCCTCCACCGGCGGGCCGCCTCTGCACCTGCATCCGTTCCCGGAATCCATTGTTTAAAACCTGCTTAAAGCTTCGGGACCCTCTCTGCATCTCCCACCCCCCTTTCTCGCAAACGATGGAGCCCCCCAAGAATGCGGGGGAAATTCATCACCCCAGTGCCCCCACCCCACCTCGGGGATGAGGGGCCCCAAATTTTCCCTACGGAGGGCCCAAAAGGTGGCCTTAATAACAGCCTCTTTTTCCTGGAGAACCCTTTTGGGTTTGGGTTTACGCCACTATGGGATCGGGGGGATCCTCTGACAGCGGACCATAAAACCCTTTTCCTCCGGGGTTTCCGCACAGTTTTTTGAGGAACCAGGCCGTATTCCCCCGGGCTGCCCAGCGCTGCCCCGGCTTCATCAGGGGGGGACACCACGGGTCGGTCGGGAAATTCCGGGGCATTTTTCGCACTCTCGTTGGGAAATGGACTGAAACAACGGGGCCGTTGGTGGGGGACATTTTGGCAAGGCCTTCGGGCCCGGAATCAAGGCCGGAGCTGCCGCTCGGGACTCCCAAACTGCCTTGGATGCCCCTAACCCTTTTGGCCCAAACCCGAGGGGAATATTCGTTTTCGCCGAAAGGCAAAAGGGGCTCCGTACAACGGAAACCGCCCGTCCACGCCGTTTCCCCCGCTTGTTTTCCCACTTTCCCACGGTCACCTCTTCCTCCCCCTTTGGTCTCTAAAAGAAAAAAACCTATGGCTCGGAGACCCCAAAACCCTGCCCCCAGGAAAACTTTCCACAGCGTCGCCAGAAGCAGCTGTGTTTTAGGGGCCCGGTTCTGGCCACTTCTTTGGGGGAAACTGCCCCGGGCCCCGGGGGAAAACTTCCGCACCAAGGGCTCGTAGGAGTAAAACCCTATTTTCAGAACGGCCCCCTCCCCGTCTAAACCATCCCCCTTATCCCATTGGTGTTTTCCCCGGGGGGGGGGGGGGGAAGGGGGGGGGAAAAAACCTTTTCCCGGGGGGGGGGGGGGGCCCCCAAACCCCGCCAAAAGTTTCGGATCGGCAGGAAAAAATTCAAAACCCAACAAAACGGACCAGGTTTCTTTTCCCCTCCCGGGGGACCCCGTTGCAAAAACCCCAAATTTTGGGGTCTTCCGCCCAAGGGGCGAATGCCAAAAGGGGACCCCTCCGTTTCCTTTTGGGCTCCCCTTTTCCCTTGCAGTTTGGGGGCCCACAAAAAGGAAAATTTTTCCCCACTTTAGTCCTGCCTCGGTCCCTCTAAAAACCTTTCGGGGCCCCCCTTTGGCTGCAGGACCAACCCGACCTTGGTTTTGGAGCACGGTGAAGTCATGTTTTGGGGGTTCCGCGTGTCCTCACGTTGCCTGCTTCCCCACAACTCGCCCTCATCGCTTCCCTGAGGTTTTCCAAAGGGCCTCCTTCGGGGTCTACCTACCCAATTGGGGACTTTGCAACTTTTTTTTTGGGAAGAGGCAGGCCGAAATGCCCCCCCTAAAGGGCCCCTTTACGATTTCCCCAAATTTGCCCTGCAACCTGGCTGAAATCCCCAGGGGCCGGGCCCGGGTTTATCCACTCTCCGCCCCGGGAGCCCCAAAGGGGTTGTTGAAAACATCAAGGAAACCTCCGAAAAGGGGTTTTTTCCGTAAGTCCTGTCCCCGGGCAGGAGCCGGCTTCTTCTTGGGGAGAAAAAGATGGGTCTTTTCCAACCCCGAAACGACCTATCGGGCTTAAAAATAAAATCCCCCAAAAAGAACCCCTACCCCCCTGCCCTTGATACGGAACTCTTCGACCCCCTTTGCGGGGCCCGCAAAAAATATTTTTCCAAGCTGGATCTTCCCCGGGGGCTTATAATTTGACCCGTTTTTAAAAAAGGGGGACGAGGGGAAAACAGTGTTTAAATTAGGTTGGGGATTCCCATTTTTTTCGAGGTTATCGGGTTTTAGGGGCCTTTGGGGTCTCGGGGGGAAAAAAAACCCCTCCGGGGCGGGGTATTTTCCAAAGGGCTTCGTTCAATAAAAGAATCCCCTGGGAACCTACTCTACAGCTGGTTTTGTTACTTGGACGATATTAATCTTTTCCCCCGGATCTCGAAAACTCACCCGCCCCCAAAACCCCGTTTGAAATCCCGGGCGATTCCGTCCCAAACATTTTTTTGCCAAACCAGAAAAATTCTCTTTCGAACGCACCAGTTACCCTTTTTGGGGTTTACTTTCTTTCTCGAAAAGGGGCCCCCCCCGGGATGGATCCCTCAAAACTCCCCCCGCAGTGTTGCAGTGGCCCCACAACTGGGGGGCCCTTGGGGGCCCATTCAACGATTCCTAGGATTTGCCCAATTATTTTTAGCCCAATTTTTTAAAAACATTTCTCTACGTTGTGGCTCCCCCTGGTGGTTTCAAAACCAAAAAAAAAACCCCAACCCCAAATTCCTGGCCCCCCCCGGAAGCTCAAAAAAGAAGCTTCACCTCTCAAATTTTGCGTTCGTTTTCTGCCCCGGGTTCTTCTCGCCCGGACCCGAACCCCCCTTCATTCGGGGAAATTTGGATGCCTCCTCGGTGGGTCCCGGGTTTTGCTGTCCTCCTGCAGAGGTCCCCCCTGGGGTAAACTGCATATGTGTGGATTCTTTTTCAAAACTTTCCCCCCGGGCCCCGAGAAAATTATACCATAGGGGATCGAAAAACTACTCCCAAAAAAGCTACCTAAAGAGTGGCGTCACCTGTGGGGGGGGCTCGTCCCCCAATTTATTTTTTTCACCGCCCAAAAAAAACCTCTATACTTCATCGGCTCAACCCTGAATCCCCGGGCCAGGCTAGAGGGGCCCCTTTTTCCCTTGGGCCCCTTTTTGTTTTTCCTGCTACACTTTCGGCCAGGGGGGAAGAACGTAAAAAAGCTAAACGCCCTATCTCGCGCCTCGATACGGGGGGTCTCGGGACCTCCCCACAGCACATTTTTCCCCCCTGAACCCCCCCTTTGTCAACGGCTGCCCCCGTGGATCTTCAACGTGTGCCCCCGGGGGAAGACGTATGTGCGCCCTCCCTTTGGGGCCCTTAAAAACCCGGGAAGGGGACATTCTTCCCAAAAAGCTGGGGATCCAGGAATCCATAAGTTTTCCTTTTTTTGGGCTCCCGCTACTACTGGTGGCCCCTCTTGCTTTAAGCCCTCAAGGGGGCTTTGTGCTGGCCTCTCCCCCTAGGCCCAAAATAAGGTTTTTCCTCGCCTCAAACCCGCGGGGCCCTTTTTCAAACCTCTTCCCGTGCCGGAAAAACCCCGGGCCCCTGGGCCCCCCATGGACTTTGTCACAGATCTTCCCCTTCTCTTTAAAAAACGGTAAAAAGGGGGGTGAAACCCATCGCCCCCTTTTCGAAAAAAGGCTCAAATTTAACCCACTGCCTGGGTTTCCCTCTTTCCCCCCAGCTTTGGGCCCCAAAATTTTTTTTGTCTATTTCCCCCCTTGCACGGGCTCCCCCTTTTTTTCATGTTTTTTCTCCGACAGAGGGTCCCGTTTGTGCTAAAATTTTTTGGGGGTCCCCGTGCTGTCATTTTCAGAAAAGTTTTGGGTTTTTCTTTGCATACCCCCCCCTCAAACTAAGGCAGGGGAACGGGTTTAAAACCCGGTGGGTTTGGGGGGACCTACTTGCGGCACTTTTTGTCCGCTCGCAGGATAACTGGTCCAGTTTTTTCTCTCCTGGGGAGAGTTTTCCCTTAAAAATCTTTAGAGTCCTGAATCCCCTGGGGCCCCCCCCCTTTTTTTTTTGTCCCTTTGGGGTTTCAAACCCCCCCCCCCTTCTCCCTCTTTCCCACCCCCGTCTCTTTTCCCCCGCCGGGATGCCCAAATAAGGGGGCATTTAAGGGTCTCTTGGGAACTTTACCCCGCAAAGGGCCCCGCTACGAGTTCTGCCCCCACCAAGATTTTGGCTGAAGGTACCGTACCCCCGCCCCCATTTGGGCCCCGGGGATAGGGTTTTGGTTTTTCCGCAAAATTTGTCCTTTTTAAAGGGGCCCCGTTACAAGTTTGGGCCCCCAAAACCCGGGTTTCCCTTTTTTGGTCTCCCCGCGGGGGTGAAAACCCCCTCCCCCAAAAAGCTTCGCCTGCCCCCCACCTTTTACGTATCCCGAACCGTTTCAAGTGTCCCCCCCTCAAGCCGGTTTGGGGCTGAACCACTTCTCCCGCAGACCTGTCTCGCCTTCTCCTGTTTCCCTAGCACGATTAAAAACTTTTGGGGCAAGGAGGTTTCTTGGGGGAAAGACAGTGAGGGGGGGAAACGGTTTTTAAACTTATCGGGTGGAAAGGGGTTCGGCCCGGGGGGGAAAAACGTTCATGGGGAAACCCGAGCCCCAATTTTTCCCCTGAACTCCCCTAAAATTTTAAAGGAAGAGGGGGGGAACTAAGGGGGGGGGGGGGACTGTCACGGCGCCGGCGCCCCCAGCTGCCCCGGGGGGTCCCCCCCGTGCGCCGGGGTCCGGCAAAGGGTGCTGCGGCTGCCCCCCAGGCCCCGGTTTCCTTTTTGCTCTAGGGGTGGAAACCCCCTAATTAAACCGTCCCCGGTTTTCCCGTCTCCACCCTTGGGCGCCGCCCCCCCGGGGCATAATCCCTGCTTAAGGGGGCGCGGCGACGGCTGGGGCCGGATTTAAAGGGCCAGCGCGCCTTTTAAAAGGTTAATTGACCGGGGCCCGGGGCCTATTTTATGGGAATTTTTCCCTAGCACTGCGCCAGTCTGTTGGTGTGTTTTGGAGCGTTTTTAAATTTTGTTGGTTCTGTCTTAAATTTTCCCCGGGACCATTTTCCCCCTCTTAGTTTCCTGACCTTGCCTTTTGGGCCCCCCTGCCCTGACCGTCGCCCCTTCTGGCCCAGAACCTCTGCTTTCCTGCCCTGACCTTCTGCCCGTCCCCACTACGCCTCCCGGATTACGTCTCTTAAAACCCCGCTGTACAAAAACCGGGCCCTCGCAAAAACAATTTTACTTTAGGGGGGAAGGCCCCGGTTAGCCTCACGCCGCAGCAAGTCCATCCCCCTTTGCGGGGGGCCCCTTTTGAAAAAACCGGGGCTTCTTAGACCCGTTTTTCCCCGGCGTGGCTTTAAAATAAAAAAACGCTTTCGGTTTGGCCCCGCGGACCACTCCTCCGTTTTCCCCTTTTATTGGGGTCCTGTCCTGGGATCCTTCCCTGTATTGGCTCCTGTCCTGGGATCTCCATGTATTGGGGTCCTGTCCTGGGTCTCCATTTTTTGGTCCTGTCCCGGGATCTCCCTGTATTGGCTCCTGTTCCTGGGATTCCATGTATTGGCTCCGTCCTGGGAAATTCCCCTTTTTGGTCCTGTCCGGGATCTCCATGTATTGGCTCCTGTCCTGGGATCTCCATGTATTGGGGTCCTGTCCTGGGTTCCCATGTATTGGCTCCTATCCTGGGATTTCCATGTATTGGCTCCTATCCTGGGATCTCCATGTATTAGCTCTGGGCCTAGGCTTGCTGAAGGGAAGGACATTGTTATTTGGGCTGATAACTATTCCCAAAAATTGGAGGGGGATGAGAAAGTCCCATACATATAGACCGATATACCGCTGCCTTTTTATGTATCCGTCAAATGTATTTAAAACCCCCAGCTCATTATCCGTCACTGTGTGTTTTTCTACAGGTGGGGTCTAATAGGAAAATCCCCGCAGAAGAAGTCCTTGTCTTCTGGACTCCCCAAACTTTCTGGGGGGGAATCCTAGTGTCCCCCAAGGGGGAACCTCAGGTAGAGCGCCCTTTTACACAATCTGTTTTAAGGGTTTTTGGGGCCCCCGCGCTACAGATGGGCTCATAGAAATTTGGGGGTCCTTAGGTTTATCTGTCTTCTGTACTGGATTTTTTTCCCTATATCACCCGCGGGGGGAAGATATGATTTTATACTAAAGTGGAGGCTGAAGAAGAGGAAAAGAGGGGGCAATGAGCCCGGGGTTTAAATGACGTGAAGAAGGAGATCCCAGCAGATGTGACCACAGGTGAGTAATTATGAAATCAGGGTTTTTGGAGCTTCCTCCTAGTACAGCTCCAGTAGAATGACCCTTCAGGCAGTGATACTGTGTTATACCTGGTGTGGGGCTTGTATCCCATCAGCCTTAGTATCAGTTGAGGCCAACCACTAAGGCCTGGGACAATGCCATTTACTTTCTTCAGCAGCGCAGTCAATGCTGATGATTACACATACGACAAGCACATTTTTATATTTTAAAAAAGCAAAAAAAAATGAACAACGTGCAACCAAAAGAAAACACTTTAGCAAAAAGGGGGAAACTCCCCCCAGATTGTGATGGGAAAGAGGTTTCATTTAAAGGGGGGGGCAAAGGGAAAAGCTTTTCCCGGACCCGTGAAGCTTCACAAAACCAAAAATTTTTGAATTTTAATCCAGCATGGCCCTTTGGAAAAAGAAGTGGGAAAAATTTTATATTTTTTTCAATTTTCAATTTTAAAAAAAAAAGTAAGTTTCCCTTTGGGAAAAATAGAAAGCCACGTTTATAGCCCCATGATTTCGAGTCCCGCTCGTAAGTCATGGTGGCCGTTTGCTCGTTGGGGGCAATTTCCTGGGTTATTAAAGACCTATATAGTTACATCCAGGGCCCGTTCTACTTGTACGGGAAATAAGCCGATTTAAACTGAGGGATGTTGTCAGTGAATTCGCAAGTGGAAAAACAACTCCACATCTAGGATTGGGTGGAGTGCAAAAAACCAAAATGAAGGCAGCAGAAGGGTTTTGGGGGTGGTTTAAAACAGTTTTTATCAAAAGGGGGGAACTGAAAAACCTCCATTTGGGTTTTTTTTCACTTCCCCCCCACCTTCCCCAGGCTTTTTTAAACAATGCAGGGTACTTGTAACTGGTTTTCCTTCATTCCCGGAATTTTGGTGGTCTTTAAAAAGGACCCCAAAAGAGAGGTAACAATAGTGTAAGGGGGCCACCGCCTGAGGTCCCGTTGAAAATTCGGGGGGGGGGGGCCCTTTAAACGTTTTGATCAAAAGTGTGAACTGAGAATTTATGGAAACGTTTTTGGTTTTCTTATTTTCGATTAAATCATCAAGCCTGTACATTTTTCTTTTAAACAAAAGAAAATTCATTCTTGCAGTCCTGTCTGCATTGTTTAATTTCTTTTTACTACAAATTCTTCATGCCCCGCATGTTCTGGATTATAACCTCCATTTTGAAATTTGTCACATTATCTTTTTCATCAATAAAACCTTTTCTTGAATTTTAAAAAAAAGTGTGAACTGAGAACCTCAAAAGTTTTTTTTTTCATGTATTCTAGATAGCAGAAATGCTTTTTCAAAAATTCCTATGTCCCCTTTGATAGCTTCTTTAGTTGATAGTGTGCTACAGATTTTGGAATGTGTATAAATCCCCTGATAATAACAGCAGAGAGGAAAGGTCTCATTTAACTTCTATATTAACCCATTGGGTCGGTGATAAAACTTGAGGAACGATGTGAGATCACACAGGTCACAAGGGTCCACGTCTGCAGATATTGTAACATCAGTCAGATCTTAACCACAATCTAGTGTACACTCTTGGGATCTGTTTCTGAGTAGTCCTCCTTGCAGGGTTGTGAGGAATCTGTATCACGGTGTTCTGGGAGCACAAGTCAGGAATGGATGCATAAGGAATGGGAAATATAAATGAACAGCTTAGACTTCTTCATCCTGATGGATCCACTCCAGGTTTTGGCTAAAGGGCAATACCCATGAAAACGGCCTTAGGTTTCCAGCCTGGCAGAGATGTCATAGGTTTGTCTACTTCATGGCTAAAAATGAAAACTTACAAAAGTCCGTTTTTAATCCTAACAGGAAATCCCAGCGAGATCTCGAAGGGAAACTTCATGTTATCGCTGAAATCTACAGTAGAAGCAGAAGACATCATGCTGCACTCTGCGGTAGAAAACCTCATGGCCTTTAACATCCATCCAGGACTTCAGAGCACAGCTCCATCATATAATCCTCCTAATCATGAGGAGCCTTCTCCTGTCCAGTCACAGGTCGTTATCACACGGACTACTTCGAAAGAGGGTAAAAGGTTTCAATGTGGTGAATGTGGAAAACAGTTTACACAAAGCTCAGGTCTCTTCATACATAGAAGAATTCACACAGGAGAGAAGCCATATTCATGTTCACTATGTGGTAAATGCTTTTCCCGTAAATCAGGCCTTGATCAACACGAGAAAAGACACAGCGGGGAGAAACTGTATTCATGTTCAGAATGCAAAAAATGCTTTACTGATAAGTCTAATCTTGTGAAGCACGAAAGAATTCACACAGGAGAGAAGCCATACTCATGCTCAGAATGTGGGAAATGCTTCACCAACAAATCACATCTCGTTATCCATGAAAGAAGTCACACAGGTGAGAAGCCGTTTCCATGCTCCGAATGTGGGAAATGCTTTACAAATAAGTCACATCTCGTCACACATGAGAGAATTCACACAGGAGAGAAGCCATTCTCCTGCTCAGAATGTGGCAAATGCTTTATTACAAAAACCAAACTTCGGAATCATCTGAGAATTCACACAGGCGAGAAGCCGTTCTCTTGCTCACAGTGCGGGAAGTGCTTCACTGATAAATCAAGTCTTGTTCTACATGAGAGAATTCACACAGGGGAGAAGCCATTTTCATGTTCCGAATGTCAGAAACTTTTTATAAATAAATCTAGTCTTGTTCTACATGAGAGAATTCACACAGGAGAAAAGCTGCATTCATGTTCACTATGTAGAAAATGCTTTACCAAAAAATCAAATCTTGTGAAACATGAGAGAATTCACACAGGGGAGAAGCCGTATTCATGCTCAGACTGTGGCAAATGCTTTACAAATAAATCCAGCCTAGTTCCACTTAATATAGGTTACAGGGAAGAGAAGCTGTGTTAATGCTCAGAATGTGGGAAATTTACAAAATAAACCACAGTTTGGTAAAAATTTGAGAATTCTCACAGGACCGTGTCATGCTCACGAAGTCAGAGGAAAGAGTTACAATTATTGCAAAAAAAACATCAGTAAAATGGACCAACCACTTCAGCTGTTACCTGGAACAATGATGGGGATGAAGCGCATCGGGGCCAAGGTTCCTTCTGGAGCAGAAAACAGTAGGAGGAATATCCTGTGTTTAGGAAGTAGTGAGGAGCGTTGAGGACCAGATTCTAGCTCCACGTTGCCCCAAAGGTGGGCATAGGGTTAATACTCACACCATGAGACCCACTAATCCTGATCCTTAACAAGCATATTTATAATTGTCTCTGCTATTGGGGGTGCATATATCTGCATTGCCTCTACTGTAACAGATCCCCTGTCCTATTCACTTTGTGGCAGCTGCACCGTCCTGTCCTCAGATAAAGATAGGACAGTAGCAGAAGTGTAAATAAAGCAGATGCTAGAAAGGGAATGTACAAAAAGGGAGAGGAGCGATCACACACAGCAGGGCTCAAAACATAAGAAAGTAGTAAAAGTTATAGATCAAACAGCACAATAAATATGGTGGTTTAGGATTGGAGTGTCCGTGTCCTGAGGGGCCCCTGGGCACCCAGCCTATCCTTGGCAGTAGGCAACCAACCCAGCCGTCTCTACCAAAGACTTTTTCTATTTGCGAGTTGTAATTTTTGATGCCACCGCCCCTTGGCTGGTGAGATGGGTTTTGGGGGATTTGAGGCTTTCTGCTAGAACCCTAGAGATCATCGTTTCTTTGTAATATTGTATGATATGTGCTTGATCTGAGGCTCCTTCTCAGAATAGTTGTGGGTCCCAGAGCCACACCTATCAGACATTAATGGTGTACCCTATGGATAGGTCATCAATGTCTCTGGTGGGAACACCTCTGAGATTTGGAATTTCCTGTTCTCCCTGGGCGGTTGGGGTCCTCAGGGCGTACCGGTCCTCGTTGTATAATGTAGGCTAGTAATAGGAAGGGATTGCCAGCTATTATGTGATGCCCGGCTGGTATAAGAGGCCCAAGGTGATAGCAGAGAACTGGCTGGATTAGCAGATGAGGTTGTCTCTACTAGAAGTGATCACGGATTGTAAAGCAGAAACCTTCGTCATTGATTCGTATTACAGTTTCAGACACAGCTTTTTTACAGCAGTAGTCACACAGGCAGTTTTTGGTGGGGACTTTGTTGCAAGTTTTTTTATCCAAAGTCAGAAATGAATTTCAAAGGAATGAGAAATATAATGGGATCCTTCTCCGAACTGGACTGCAGAGCACAGATCCATCATGTTTTCCCCCAAATCATAAGGAACCTTCTCCTGCCCAGTCACAGGTTGTTACCTCACGTCCTGATTGAAGAGGGGGAAAAGATTTGAATGTGATGAATGTGGAAAACAGTTTCAGGACAGATTTCAAGGTCCTAAGAGAATGACGAGTGCCCCAACTGTAATGATGTTCTTCACTGTCTGGTCTTAGGTTACAGCCTGGCTACAGCCAGACCCCGGCAAGTTAAGATATTTGAGTTATTTCCGATTCCATCCTATAAGAGTAGAGCTTGTACAATCATTAATGCCTCTCCTTTCTTTTGTAGGAGATTTTATGTTTTATTCCTACAGGTTGTTGCACTGAGATAAGGTCTTTGTACATCAAGACTTGATAATGTCTCCTGCTTCCTTCTACCTTCAATATAGATTTCCCTCCACCTTGGATTGAATATTTATTTTACTGGTTATTGTACAAAACACCAACATGAAGGTCTCCCCTCTCCCTCTATTATAAACTCCAGCACTGACACCATTGTTTGCTCATGAATACTCATTAACCTTCTTACTGTTTTTGGGAATCAGGAGTCCCCGATTTAAACCTGCCCCCAAAATTACAACGGGGACCAAATGACGAAAGCCGGACCGCTGATAGCTTGGGACTTTGGGTTGGCCCGGCCGCTAAAAGCAATCTTTGCACTCACGCGACCCGGGGGCGCATCAGTGCCTCCGGCCCCGTCACGTCCGGGACTCCTTTTCCCGGCACCGGCGGGTTTGCTTCGGCTCTATCGCCCTCCTGGAGCGCACACCGAACCTTTTGCGGAGGAGAGCGAGCGCTCCCTCTCCGCAAAAACTCCGGAAGGCCGCAAGCAACCGCCCTTTCCCGGAGTCCCCCGCACGGCAGCGCCGATGTCATCACGCTCCTGCGCGGCATATCATCCCCGGCCTGTGGGGAAGCGACCCGGGAGGACACGGGGGAGCCGGGGGTGAGTATCTGTGTTTTTTTTTTTTTTTTTTTTTAATTCTGCCTATAGCTACCTAGGGGGGACAATCTCCTATGGGGACATACTGCCTTAGCTACCTATGGGGGACATATCTGCCTAGGGGGGACATCCTGTATAGCTGCCTACCGGGACATACTGCCTATAGCACCTAGGGGGGAATATCTCCTATGGGGGACATACCGCCTATCTGCCTAGGGGGAATATCTGCCTATAGCTCCTATGGGGGACATACCTTTCCCCCCCTTTTTCCGGGGGGGACATACCTCCTAAATATACCTATGGGGGACATACCTGCCTATTTGTGCGTATGGGGGACATACCTGCCCATTCCCCTATGGGGGACAACCTGTATACCTGCATGGGGACTACCTCCTATATTTACTTGGGGGGCCATCCCTCCCAAAATAGTCCCTATGGGGGACATACCTTTTTCCCTGCTATGGGGGCATGCCTGCCTATACCTTTTCTAAAAGGGGGACATACCTATCATGGGGGGAAAAACCGTCTTTTACCTTTTTGAGACAAAACCCTCCCTAGGGGGAAAACCCTGCCTTACCCTAGGGGGCAATACCCCTATGGAGGATTCCCTGCCAAAACATGCAATGGGGACATAACCTCAAAACCCTGCTTGGGACCTATCCCTGCAAACCCGCTATGGGGGACCAAACCCTGCCTTCCCTGCTAGGGGGGACCTATACCTGATATACCTGCTATGGGGACATATACCTCCCTATACCTGCTATGGGGGGCCCTAAAACCTCCCTATTAGGGGACATATACCGCCTATACTGCAGGAGGAATATACCTGCTAGGGGACATATACCCCCCTATAATTACACACCTACAATACCCCATACTGTATTAAAATATCTTTCCGACTTACTACAAATTCAATTTAAAACGAACCCAGTCCCAACCGTATGTAACCCGGGGACTGCCTGTATTTTATTTCACTTTCCAATTCCAACAGACATTGCAACACTTTGCAACTGACCAAAACTTATTTCACATAACCATGAATTACTTACGGTTTAGGAAACTACCTCAGGCATCTTATATGTGTCTCCTAATGTCCAGCACAGGTGTCAGCCGATACTCCAGACAATTGCTTAAACTTTGTAACACGCCCCTTCTATCACCACCACCCAGTCCCCCACCTTCCTTAAACCCATAAGATGTTGCTCTTCTGCTGCCCAGTGATACAGCCATGGGTTTGGGAGAGCGACTCCCACATCCACCAGGCCTTTTTTTGTATTTCTGCATTTCTTGTAGCCTTCCCAATAGAGAAGGTCTCTGAAGTATTCATGGAAGGAAGCGACTAGGATGAGCCCAAATTTTTACTTTGTAGAACAAAACTCAGGGGATCCCGGGCATTCTGCCCCATGGCACAGAATCTCCGCCACCTTCTCTGGTAGATTGGGGATGCTGTCCATACACAGATGAAGGACATGTAACGTGTTGCTGTTCTAATGTGTATGGAGATGACAAACTAGGATGAGAAGAGGAAGAAGGATGGACATTGGGGCTAATCATGGGGAAGCTTTTCTATATTACATAATCCCAAAAAAAGGGGGAAACTCGCAAAGAAAAGAGATGACTTTTGATCCTATTTACTATTTTTGCCTAGGCAAACTTAAACCCCACGTTCTCATCAAAAAAACACAAAACGTAAATTTTTTTATATATAACTCTTAACCTCTAAAAATTTTAAAAAACTGATTTCAAACCTCATCATTTAACCCTTTTTTCTTCGAAAGAGGGAATAACTCCCTTTCTATTTAAAAATCTGATGGAACAAACCCCCAAAAAACAGGGACCCCTTTTATTACAGAAATTACTAACTCCATAAGGGCCCCAAGCCTACCCCCTAGCAGTCTCCCCAATCTTTGGACACAAAAAAAAACAAAGGCCCCCTGGGGCACCCCTGCAGCAGGGGACACTTGTAGACAAGGTGAAAATCACAATTTTTAAAAATCATCCCGACCTGCCCGAATGTTTCACCACTAAACCTGGGTTTTATCGGGGGTTAGAGGGCCCCATCACATGGGTCTAAACTCCGCCTTTTATATCAAAATTTGGTAAACACCCCATTTAGGAGCTCACCAGTTACCATCAAGAATCCACATAAAGCCATCCCCCTTCCGCTCTCCTCACGACACCAAAAAGTCCTCGAAACTGCCCCCTCTCTCATGATCAACAAACTTCAGACAATTCGCCATCTCCCTAACGGGTTGCGCCCCATCTTACCCACGCACCGCCAATTACTGCACCAACAACACCTCAGTCCACTGTATGGGGGTTACTCTCACTTCTCTCATATTATTGCAACTGCGTGGCTCACCCAGAATGAACTAAGCAAAATAGGTGTTACATTCCACGGCACACTACCAACTTTATCAACTCCTATAATCATTTGTCATACCATCACACCACATACCATCATTTGGTCTGTGAAATAAAAAAATAAATAAAAATGGAATACAACAAAAATTACAAAACCCATTCAATATATACATATTTAATTTCATTTAAGTAATTGTAATTTTGGGCCCCAAGTAACAAACATAAAACCTATCCACAAGATAGGGGGAAAAAGGAAAAAAAAATTTTCAACATTTCAAAAAACCCTTTACAAAACAAATCCCCATTGAGGCCAAAAGGATGAAGGGTCTGTAACTTATGAATCCAAAATGTTTCTCATCTCTTAAGGGGTTCAATGCGATTACCTCCTCTCCTTTGTGGTGGTACATGGGTGATAATCTGAAATCTCTGTTGTGAGATGTGGTGTTTATTTTGTTCAAAATGTGCTGGTATCGGGAGTAAAGTATTGTGACATTTTATAGTCGATTGTGATGGGAAAATCGATCTTTAAATCTCTGTGTGGTCTCTCCCACGTAGGCGAGGCCACATGGGCATTTTAATAGATAAACAACGAAATTGGAATCACATGTATAATATCTAGAGATGGGCGAATTTCCCGAAATTCGTTTCGTTCACTTCGCCGAATTCCTCGGCAAAAAATAACTTCGTTCCGAATTACTTCGGAATGAATCACGATAAAAAAACAGCTATTTCCAGGCTGTGAGTGACTGCACCTGCTCTTCGTTTCGCTCACCCGAGCTCAATCCAAGCAGGAAAACATTTAAGTCCGGCACCACGGCTTCAAGTGAGAATGCTTTATTATAAATGAACGTGCAGCGGTACAAACATGTAATTTAGCTGGCACTTAGCCAACGCGTTTCGGGCCACTTGTGCCCTTGTTCACGGCAAATTAAAAATGTGACATACACCTCTTAAAAACAAATGCCAACCAATTAGCAAACTTGCATAATTGTGACGCTAGACCTGACGTCATAACCAATCACAGGGCAGATTTTACGTAATCTAGAAAAACCTGAAAAATCCTATTCTAACTTTTTATTCTTATTTTAGTATATTAGTAATAGGTCATTTTATAGTTTAAACCCTAATGGTGCCTGGTGTTCAATTTTAGGATCCAATACGCTTCCTTTGACGTAGTCTATTCTCCCAATTACCTCCTCGTATGGTTTTTTACAGTTTCTATTGCATTTGAACCTAAGGCTCATTGTATTGCCTCCATGGACTTCTAAGAAATGCTTAGCAGCACCAGATGTTTGTCCTGCATTTCTTTTAATACTCTGTAGGTGTTCACTTATTCTTGTTTTTAATTTTCGAATAGTGCTGCCTACATATTTTTTGCAACATATTGCACATTCGATGATATACACAACATGGTGGCTTTCACAATTTAGGAACTGTTCTATGTGGTAATTTTTCGTTTCAGATGCATCACTAAATATATTAGTTTTTTTAGTAATATTACATAAATTGCATCGAACACCTCCACATGCAAAAAAAACCCTTTAGGGAGAGCCAAGTTGTGTGTACATCTTTTTGTGCAAGGGCACTCGGTGATATTACATTGCCCACCATTCTTCCTCTTTTCGGGACACAACCAATGCCTTTGTCTAAGATCTCAGACAAGATAGGATCTTGTCTTAAGATAGCTACATTTTTATAGAACAAAGTTCTTATTTCTTGAAAATTTCTACTATATCCTGTGGTAAATATTGCTTTTTGTCCCATATTAGATTTTTCCTTTTTATTTTTGGGGACATAATTAAGTAGGTGTGATTGTGATTTTGATTTTACTTTGTTGTTAGCCAAAGTTAAATTTTTCATTGTATATCCTCTCTGGAGTAATCTTTGATCTATTTGTACTTCTGCTTGTTGATAATCTGTCTCCAAAGTACAGGTGCGCTTAGCTCTTAAATATTCTCCATAGGGTATTGCTTCTATGGTTTTTGGCGAGTGACAGCTGTTTGCTGTTAGAATAGTGTTACCCGCCGCTGGGGTACGGTATTGAGTGGTCACAACTTGCCCCATTTGTGCATTACCCTTTAAGAGGATATCCAAGAATGGTATACTTTCCTTATTCCAAGTGCTGGTAAATTGGAGATTACATGTGTTGGAATTAATATAATCCATAAATGATTGTATGAGCGCTACATCGTGACCCTATATAAGTAAGAGGTCATCGATGTAGCGCCCATACCATAGGATACAATCCAAAAAGGGCTTATCCTGGCTATATATGACATGGTGCTCCCACCATGCCATTAGGAGATTTGCCAGGGGAAAGGGGAAGAGTAGCTCCCATAGGGGCCCCTATGAGTTGTAAATAAAATTCATTAGAGAATTTGAAGTAGTTGTGTCACGAGTGGTCCCGCAGCCCCTCGCCCGGGCTGCGGGCGCACTCGTGCGGCCACCCGCCGGGGTCCGGCGGCCCTGCCGGTCCCGCGGGTCGGGGTCCCGTGCCCACTTACCTCTCCGCGCTCCCGCGTCCTCCGTCCTCCTGGCCGGCCGGTTGCGCATGCCCGCGGCGGCCCCTCCAGGATTTAAAGGGGCAGTAGTCCATTATTTGGGTTTAAAGGGTGCAGGTGACCCTATTTAACCCCTTCTTCCGGGTCACCTTTGCCGGCTCTCTAGTGCGTGTCTGCCTTCAGAGAAAGCGTCTTCTGCCTTGTTTCCTGACTTCCGTGTACCGAACCGTCTTCGCTCCAGTGTCTTGACCACGAACCCTTGCCGCCTGCCCTGACCTCTTGCCTGTCCCCGACTTCGCCTACGTCTAACGATATTGTACCACCAACTGCCAAGGCTGCCACCGCAAGCAAGTCACGTCAGTGGGGTGACCTGGAAGTTCTCCGCCGCAGCAAGTCCATCCGCTTTGCGGGGGCTCTGGTGAAAACGGGTTTCTACTTGATCTGTTCCCCTGGGCGGCTTACACCATCGCTTGCGGTGGTCCAGCGGATCCCCTACCTGCTTCGTTACAGTAAGATCCGGCCATGGATCCCCCCAAGGTACCTCTGCCCAGTGAACCGGTCTACGGCGATTAGTGGCTCAGC
>JAODAL010045379.1:0-31997 GCA_025379985.1 Phyllomedusa bahiana
TCATGTAGTGTATTTTATGGCTTATTTTGCACAGTTATAATTATTCTGTAGTGTTTATTCTAGGGCATTTTTGGAACTTTAAAAATTTCATTCATTATGTATATTCATGGTATATTGTTTCCCGTTAAATTATTCATGTAGGTATTCTGAACTTTTGCTGTTTAGAAATGTACATTGATTGATATATAAATTTCACTTTTTTGGGTTTTAATTACCCCTTTGCCCTGGATCACATTGCGGAAAAAGGTCATTGTGAGCTGAAACTTGCAGAAAAAACGGGTGAAAAAATACTTGTGAGCATAGGTGTAACTTTTAGGGGGGTCAGAGGGGACTGGCCCCCCCCACTTTTTTTACCCCCCCCAAATTTTTTCCATTTAAAAAAAATAACCCCTAGAAAGATGAAAATACAGAAAGTGGGGAGAGCAGGAAAAAGATTTAAACCCTTTCCCCCCTAAAATTTTGAAAGTATTGGGGGGGACGATCGGTGGAGTCAAGTGTCGTGCAGAGTAGAGCAGTGATTGGTAAGCGGGAGTCAGAAGGGCTGCTTCACCAATCAGAACACTGACAGCCCAGCACAATTTTATCGGGGTGTTTTCCCCCCCCCCCCCTTTATCAGTTTTCCCCCATGCCCCCTATCATCAGAAAAAGTCTCCCCAAAATTCCAACTGCACCAGACTACGGAGACAGAAAAGGGGAAAAGGGGTCCCGGGGGCTTTGTGTGTGCAGTGAGTAGGGTTGTAATGTTATGTGAGATGATATATCTGTATTCAGCCATGTTTTTACCCATGTCCGTTTCCCTGCATTATGGGGGCGGGAAAAAATAAGTGAATGGGGCCACCCCGCTTTTTTAAAAGGTGGTGGCATGTATTTCTAAAAACCCCCAGCTATAGGACCCACAGTACGCTTTGCTATTGCCTTGTGAATTACTTAAGGGTTCATTCATGCAAAAAGAATGAATGTATTTGGGCGGATTCGGCGGGATTCCCTCGAACGGGGGGGCCAAACTGGCAAAATGTTTACATTATACCTATGTAAAAATCAGTGTGTAATTAAATGAACTGATTTTACTTGAGAATTTTCGGGCATATGCAGCGCCTCCCAAAAATTCTTCAAGGTTTTTTTATCCACTAACAACTAATGGATAAGGCAGTAATCCCCCTTGGGAAGTTTGGATCTTTTGCTCACGGAATTTCTGCGTTTGAAGGGAAATTTTTTCCAAAAAGAAAAACAAACTGTCATGTCAAAAAACTGTCAGTGTAACCCACCCTGAGTGTGTATGTGAATGTAAAAATTCTCGGGGTTTAGGGTGTGTAAAACAATCTCTGGGGTACAGGGGTAATGTAGTAATTCAGGGTAAGTGAGTATTTAACCCGGGGGTATGGTGAAATATAAAAAAAATCCTGTTTACAGTGTGTAATGTAATCTCGGGGATGGGTTTAATTTAAATTAATCTTGTTTTCAGTTAAAGAAATCTGGGGGTATGCTGTAATATAATTTTGGAAAGGGTTTTATGTAACTTGGGGAACAGGGAATAAGCAGAACCCTTGGGTATGGGTAATGTAATTCGGGTAAGGGGTAATATAATCTCTCTGTTTGGTTGTAATGTAATCTTGGTACAGTGTGTAATTAATTTCTGGCGTACGGTGAAAAATGTAATTAAATTTTCTGGGGGTTCAGGGGTATAAAATATTTTTTTTGGGGTAAAATGAATTTTTTTTTATTTCTTGATTTTTAAACAGCAATTTTAATTCTAAGGGAAAGTTAGAAGTAATTTCGGGCCCCCATGTGTAAAAAATTGATTCTGGGGTCAGTGGTGATGCTTTTCTGGTGTTGGTATGCAATAAAATACTTTTTGGGGGTAGAAATATGATTCCTGGGGATACAGCAAGATGGGTTATTTCCCCTCTTCGTTGTGTGTTTTACAAATTTAATGGTACGAGGGGGGATGCGGTGGGGGGTTAAGCAAAAATTGCTGCATTGCCAGCTTTTTTTTTTCCATGTAGGGGGGGAAAATTATAGTGGGGGGTTCGGTTTTTTCCAGGGCTGCTTTTTAGTCCCATCCAGTCTAGACTTCAGTATTAGGGGCCACTCAAAAACCTTATGGATTGCCCAAAGTTTTTTGCCAAAAGGGACTCCGCCCGGACCTGCGGGGGAGCTCCCTCAAACCCTGGGTTGGAGGGCGATTCCCCTGCGGGGAGAGGAGGGAAAGAAAAGGGGGAAACGGTAAAGGGAGGGAGCGATAGGAAGAAGGGATGAAGTCGAAATTGGGGCCCCCCCCACTTTTTAACCAAAAAGTTACGCCCCTGCTTATGATTATATATACCGATCTGTAAGTATATACACTACCTGTGAGTATATACATGTATAAACCCTCCTGTGAGTATACTTATGTACAAAAAAAGGGGGACACATCAACCACCCCATCCCGCCCCCCCCAGGCCCAGCCCCAACATATTTTTACTGGGTATTTTGATTAATTTTAAAAAGAATGTTTTGAATATACAGAAACCTACAAAAAGGTGAAAGACAATGGCTTTTATGATACCTCTATAAATTTTTATACGTGACCACATAATAGCTATACAAGGAGGAAATATCTCAAAGTCCTGCCCAAAACCATGTTTAAATATTTCAATGATACCATATACAAAATCAAATACCCCCACTCAGACCACTTTCACCACCACAAAAATGACTGAAAATACCACACACATAACCACATATCCCCACACATAGTGACTGAATAATCCCTCCACCATGCCCAATAACATCACACATAGGGCCAATTATAAATCCCCCGGGGTTTGGGCGCCCCTTTCCCGCCATTTTTCCCGGGAATCTGCGCCTTTTTTATTCGGGGCCGCTCATACATAAAATTAAATTTTTGCCGCCCCTCACCATGTTTTGGCGCAGTGCGGGCCCCGGGGCGCAGTGCGGCGCTGCGCCTAGGATTCGCGCCGGGGGGGTAGTGCGGTCATACAGGGGGAAAAATCCCCGGCCGGCCAGTGTTTTTAGGCGCAGTGCGGGGCCCGAGGCGCAGTGCGGTGCGCACCATTTTTCGCCCGGGGTACGCACTATACTGGGGGGAAAAAAGTTCCCTGCCCTCGCCAGTGTTGGGGGGACAGTGCGGGGACAAGGGCGCAGTGCGGGACTTAGGCGCCATGCGGGGCTGGCCCAAAAAACATTCTGATGCGGACAGCCTGGAACGGGAAAAATCATTCCAGATCCCGGGTTGCGGGAGTATGAAATCAAAAACCCTTTAAAAAGGGCTTTCAACATTCCGGGAAAAGAGCTGAAACCTAAAAAATAAAAATACATAAAAAAAAAATCACTTTCCAATACCCAAATTCAAGAATTAGGTTTTGGGAAAATTGCCGGGGAAATACATAATTAAATCAGAAGCTATTCGTTTGGGTCGGCATAAACCGCCAATCAGAATAGGGAGCGCGTAAACAAAAAACCCTAGGGGGAATTTTGGGCCAATCAGAATCCCGGGCGGGATAGTTCAAAACAGAAAAAAATGCGAAAAAGAGTAAGGGGGTTAAGCTACCGGGGACTTGGCTACTCCCCAATCAGATGGGGAGGAAAAAGACCCATTCTAGTCTATGGAGAATTTTAGACCAATCAAAACCACGGGGGATAATTCAAAATAAGAAAAAGACAGAAAAACTGTTTGGCTGATGCGGGGGTTGGCTACCCACCCAATCGGGGAGCGCGAGCTATTTCCCTTAAAAGTCTATGGGAGATGGGCGAACTGAAATCTCGCCCTCAGCCCGGCAGCAAGGATTTATCAAAAAATTATTTTTATTAAAATGTAAAACATTCTCAAAAAGACCCAAACCCTTCTTTACAAATAAAGCAGTAAAAACTAAAAACCCTTTTGTCCCCGAGACCGGCGCTACAAAAGGAATTTGCAATGAGAAAATTTTCCGGGAAATACAGTATTCAAATTGTTTAAGCTTTCTATTGGCGGAAAAACCAGCCACAAAAGGGGGCGACAATTTCCCATTATATCCTTGGAAATTTTTGGACCAATCAAAAGGAGCGACATGGCCCATTTAACCCTTGAAGGAGTATTAACCAATCAAATAGGAGCGACAAAGTCCCTTTATATCCAAAGGAGAAGTTTGGCCCAATCAGAATAAGGACAATTCCCATTATACCCTTGGAGAAAAATTGACAATCTATTAAAGGGGGAAGTTAAAAATAAGTAAAAATCAAAAACGAGCTAATTGGTTGAAGCGGCGGGGGCTCGCCAGCTTAGCCAATCAGAGCGCAGTACTTTCTCATAGAGTTCTATGGGGAAGAAATTTTGGGCGCGCTCTGTGATTGGCTAAGTTTAAAAGAGGCGGGGTTATTTGGCAAGGGGGAGCAGGACCTCCTATGGGGGTTTTTAATGCAATCTGAAATAAAAAAGACAGGCCCAAATAAATTTAAACTACAGAAGTTTGGGGCCCGATTTGTAATAAAAAAAATGATAAATTTTGGGGTAACGAAAAAAAAAATATTAATTTAATAAAAACATGTTTATTCCTTTATTTCGTTAGCCAAGGATCAATAGTATGGGTGCAAGGAAAATAAAAAATAAACAGATTTTATTGATGTAATTTTTTTTTTTCGTTACCCCCAAAATTTTCATTCCTTTATAACCATCGGGACAAATTCTGTTGTTATAAATTTTATTTCGGCCATGTACGTTTTATTTCAATTGATTAGAAAACCCATAGAGCGTCCTCGTCTCCCCTTGGTCCAAATAACGCGCCTCTTTTAACTACCAATACAGAGCGCCTCAGAATTTTTTTTCCCCATAGAAATCTTGAGAAATAGCCCGCTCTGATTTGGGTAAGCGGACAGCCCCCGCCGTTAACCAAAGTCGTTTTTGCATTTTTTACTGTATTTTTGAACTGTCCCGCCTTTTAATATGTTGGCAATTTTTCTCCTAGGATAAAATGGGACATTTTCGCCCTATTCTGTTGGTCAAATTCTCCCCATTGGTTATAATGGACATTGTCGTCCCCATTTTTGATGCTGGTTTGCCGACCAATGAGAATTGCTTAAAAAAATTTTAATTTTTGTATTTCCCCCGGGAATTTTCTCTATTGCAATTCCCTATGTGCGCCGGTCTCGGGACAAACGGGTTTTCGGGTTTATAACTGCTTTATTTTTAAAAAAGGGTTTGGGCCTTTTTGTAATGTTTTACCTTTAAAAAAAATTTTTTTTATTTAAAACTTCAGCGCACGGCGTGAGCGCCGAATTTTTGCGCCCCTCTTCCTAGATATAAGGGAGAAGTAGTCCTCGATTGGTGGGAAGCCAAGACCCGCTAGCTCAGCCAAAACACTCTTTTCTGTTTTTTTGTTTTTAAAAACCCCTGGTTTATTTTTTTTGGGAAAAGGGGGTTAATTGGCCCAACCCCCGCCCCGTTTTTTTTTTTTTTTGGATTTCCCCTTTTATTGTTGCAATCCTTCCCCCTAGGTTTTTAAAGGGCCTGTCGCTTATTTTTGATTGGCCCGGTTTTTTGCCGACCCAAAGAGAATAGGTTTCAGGAATTTGAATTACTGTATTTCCGGCAATTTCCCAAAATATAATTTGAAATTTTGGGCCGTTCAGAGTTTTTGGAAAATGTTTTTTTTTTTTAAATAGTTTTGTTTTTATTCAGTCTTTTCTGACATGTTTTCCGCCTTTATAAAGGGGGGATTTTTTCGGAAAAACTCCGTGCACGGAGCGGGGAGATTTTGTCGCATCTTCGATCTCTTCCTCGAGTTCCCATCCCGTTACTTGCCTCTGTCGGGGCTTTAGTCCAAAAAAAAAGGTCTGCCTGTCGGGGCTGCCCCACGCTCATGCGCCCCCTTTGCCGACTCCCTCTACATCCCAGTTTTCGGCCGTCGCCCCGCCCCGGAAGCCCACACCGGCCCCAACCCGCCCACTGCCCGCCCCTTCTGCGGGGCGCAGGGAAATTTGGCGAAACTGCGCCTAACACGAACCCCCGTCCCCGCGGGTTGGGTGGAGGGCAGTTCCCAAAAAAACGGGCGAAAAAAACCCCATCATACAAAGTCGCCCATAGTGACTGAATAATACTACCACAAAATGAACACAAATCCCACACTAAATGACTGAATACCCCCACCATAAAAATATATCACCACACATTTGAATAATAATACCATAACACCCTGAACCAAATTTTACCACCAATAGTGACAGAATAAAACACCACCCCATGAACACATACACCCCCACATAGGACTGATAATACCACCCACACCCTGAGCACATATCACCCGCATAGTAACTAAATAATATCACCATACTATACTACATACATCGCGACCACATAGTTTACTGAATAATACCGCCCCACCATGACCACATATTACCCCCACATAGTGACTGAATAATACCACAACACTATGACCAAATCTCAGCCCGAAAATAATTGGGCCAAAAAAATTTTCACCATACACATCCCGGGGTGACCAATTTTCACTTCAACCAATATTCCTTCCCTACAAATTTACCATAAAGCAATACTACCAAATGTACACAGGCTCCCGATATATAAGTGATTACAGTGCAGTTTCATATAGTGATTTACAGGAGTTGTTCCCTTTTCAATCGCCTGACATTTTTTGTGGAAAAAATCTCCTCCCCCCAGAATTAACCCCTCAAAAACCTTAGACTCCTCAAAATTTTTCCCGCACCTTCCAAATTTTTTTCTAGAAACCCGGGGGGATAGGGGGAGGGGAAAGGGGTATGGGGGAATAGGCAAATTTGGGGAAGGGGGGTTTTAAAAGTGTGAGGTTTAGGGTTTTATTTTGTTTGGCACGAGGGCCCCAGGGGGGGGGAAAAGGAGGAACACCCCCAGCTTACAGGCACAGTCCTCTTGAGAGGAAACAGGGACCAACCCCCGGAGTTTGGGGGGCGGCGGGGCTTGAAACTCCTTTCCCCTGCACTCCCAATAAACATCCTTGCCCTTTCAAAAGGTTTCCCGGGAATTTTTAATACCCCGATTCTTAGACTACTTTCAGATCACTTCATCTATTTCTAAATTAAATTGCCAGTGAGGTCGCATCAACAAAAAGGGGCAAACGGGTTTGGAATTGTGTGTGTGTGTATTATGAAATAAAATACGCGCCGCAACCCCAGTGGCCCCCAAAGGTTCCCCTTGGGGTTTTTTTCAGAAATTTTTTTTTGTGCAAATTTTATACTTGCAGTTGGCAAAAATTCTTTAAATTTTTATAAAGGGAAAAAAGGGAAATGCCCCATTTTGGCCCCTCACCCCACCCACCTCTACAGTTTGTTTATATAAAGTGAAAAAAAATGCTTGTAAGGTTGGTGAAATTTTTTTATTTTCCCTCTCGGGTTTTAAAGGAAAGGTGGGTTTGCCCCAAATGGGAAGTCTGTTGCCCTCGTGAGAGGTAAAAATAGAGGGGGAAACCACCCGCCTTGAATCCCGTTGGTACCCGGGGGTGGCTTAAACTTTTTTTGGGATCAAAACATGTGAACTAAGGATCTCAAATTTTTTTTTTTCCATGAACAATGTGGGGGGGGCCCCACACTTTTGGTTTAAATTTGGGGCAATAAACATGTAGGGCCCCGCACTGGGGTTTTATTTTTGGGGATCAGGGAAATTTATGTAGGGGTTTTCGCCCCTGTGGTTTATTGGGTCCATGTACAATTTGGGGGCCCCCCCCCGGGTGGTGTAAATTGGGGCCATAAACCCAATTTTTGGGCCCCCGCACTGGGGTTGAAATTTTGGGGCCCTTTGAACAAATGTTTCCCCGCACTGGGGTGTTAATTGGGGCCATAAACCCCATGTAGGACCCACAAAAAATTTTTTGTATATTGGGGCCATGAAATGTGGGGCCCCCGCACTTTTGGGGTTTAAAAATTGGGGGCCCAAAGAACTATGTAGGGGCCCCGCACGTGGGTGAAAATTTTGGGGGGCCCATGAACTTTTGAAAAGGGCCCCCCCACTGGGGTTTATTTTGGGGGGCCATAAAAACTATGTGGGGGGCCCCGCCCGGTGGGGGTAAAAATTTGGGGCCATGAACTATTGGGCCCCCACTTTTGGGAAAAATTGGACCATGACAAATGTAGGGGCCCCCGCACTGGGGGTAGTATATGGGGCCATGAACTATGAAAGGGCCCCGCACTGGGGGTGTAAAAGGGGGGCCCAAATGAACTATGTAGGGGCCCCGCACTTTGGTGAAAATTGGGCCATTAACTAAGAAAGGGCCCCACACTGGGGTGTATATTAGGGCCTTGTACTATGTAGGGCCCCGCACAGGGGTTTTAAAAAAGGGGGGCCCTGAACAATGAAAGGGGCCCCCCGGGTTGGGTTGTAAAAAAGGGGGGCCATAAAACAATTTGGGGGGGCCCCGCACTGGGGTTTGGAATTTTGGGGGGCCCATAAAACAAAGAAGGGCCCCCCTGTGATTTAAAAAATTGTGCCAGGGAACTATTTTGGGCCCCGCACTGGGGGGTGAAAATTGGGGCCATGAAACTATGTGGGGGGCCCCTCGCACTGTGTGTATTTTTTGGGACCCCATAAAACGTGTAAGGCCCCCGCCTGGGGTGAGGGGAAAATTTAGGTGGGTTTGTAGGGCCGGTAAGAGTTTTTAAAATTTCGTGGAACCCCTATCCTCCCCCCCCCGCATTTGTCTCTTATTGAAGGGTTTTGCATTTCGTGGAACTAAAGTCCCCGGGCATCCCCCCATTTTCCCTTGTAAATCTCTGCTATCTGTCCTTTTTTGAAGGGTTTACACATTTTTTGTTAAACTTTGTATTTTGGGCTGCATCCCTTTCCTGTGACGAGGAAAAATTTGTCTACCTAATTTGTCAATCTTTTCCTTCGCTCACCAAATCCCCCCCCCCCCCATTTCATCTTTTTTCACACCTGGTAAAAGTAAAAAACTTGCTATTTAAGCTTTGAAACCTTTTTTTCATTCATGACTTAAGTTTTTTCTGTGCAACACCCTTAAGTGCAATTTCCTTTTAAGGGTTATGCAGTATTAAACCAGCTGTAGCATAAAAGGGATGAGGGGAAAGGGAATTTTTTAAAGGAAATTTCCTTGTCTCTCATCTGACCCCTTTTTTTCTTCTTTAAAATTCCCAAAGGTATGCATTTCTGTGAAACTACAAGCCCTAAAGCAACCTTCCCCAAACTGCCCTGTGTAAATTTTCCGCTATCTGTCCCCCAATTGAAGGGTATCCCATTTCTGTGGAATTTCAATTCCTAGAAACCTGTCCATCTCCCCTTTTTAAATCCCCTTTCAAACTGTCTTTTATTAAATTTGGTATCTTTTCCCTTTTGGAACCAAGTCCAGCATCCTTCCATCCCCCCTTGAAATCCCCCCCCCTGCTTCGGGCCCTCTTATTGAAGGGTTTTTCATTTTTTGGGGAAAAAAACAATTTCCAGCATCCTGCCATCGCCCGGTTTAAATCTCCTTTTAAAGTCCCTTATTGAATGGTATGCATTTGGGGAACAAAAAGTCTCAGACCCTTTGTCCACCCTGCCCGTGTAAATCCCTGCTATCTTTTCCTCTTTTTGAATGGTATCTTTTTCAGTGGAACTACAACTCGCATCCTGTCCTCTCCCCTTTGGTAAATTTTCCTGCTTTTCTGTCTCTTTTTTGAATGGAAAGGGCATTTTCTGGGGAACAAACAAGGGTCTCAGCACCCTTTTTTTCCATCTCCCTGTGTAAATCTCCTTTTTTCTCTTATTAAAATGAAAGGGGCATTTCTGTGGAACTACAAGCCCTAAAGCCCCTCCATCTGCCCTTTTAAATCGCTGCTTCTTCTTATTAATGGTAAAACCACTTTTGTTAAACTTTGTTTTTTGGGCTGCATCTCTCGCTGGAAAGGGGGCCAAACCCGTCTCCCCCCACTATCACTTTTTCAATATTTCCTTCTGTTTTCCCCAAATATCCCCCCCCCAAACCACCCCCAATTTTTTCACACCGGGTAAAAATTTGCCGGGTTTTTGGGCTTTTTTAAGCAGGGCACCATAGTATTAAATAAAATTCAGTCATTCTTTTGCAACACCCTTTTTAGTGCAACCCCCATAAGGGGTATGCGGGCATTAATACCAGAAATTGAAACCAAAAATTTAACCAAAGTAACCCAAGCCCCTTCCCACCCTAAACTCACCCGCACCCAACATGCACCTCTTTGCCACATTCATCATTTTGCCCCCCTAATCATCAAATTTCCTTTCTACCCCCCAAAACCCCCAAATTCGGGGGAAAATTTGGAAATTCCATATCTCCCCTTTTTTGTCTTATCCTCACCCCTGCCTCTACTCTTCACCTCTTCCACAACATTAAACCCCTTTCTCAAAAAACCCCCCCCAACCCCCTTTTTCCCTCTATCCCCCCCAAAACACCTCCCCCACCTTTTTCCCTGCTTCTCCTCGCTGCGGGGGGACATATCCCCCAAAACCCCCGGGCCCCCCCCCCCTAAAGCGCAAAACCCACGGGTTTCAGGCATCTCTTTACAACCAAGAAACACACACCTATCAACCACAAAAAACCTCAAACCCATCCCCCTCACCCCTGCGGGTACCTATCCCCCATGTCTAGAGCCCTCGGGAAAAGGGCACTTTCTTTTTGAAAAAAACTTCCCTTCACTACGACCTCTTCATCTCTTTAAAACAAAACCTTCCTTGGATTAACAGAAACTTTTTGACACCCCTGACAAAACTTCCCCTCCCTGCACCTCCTATGGGGGGCTCCAGTTTACCCCCCACCCCCCCCCCCCTGGAAATTTAAACACGGCGGGGGTGTCGGGCCCTTTCCCTTTTTTCAGTTCCCTTTCCCCCCAAATTCCCCACTTTCCACCACTACCTTCCCCCCCCCCTCCCCCCCCCTTCGGGGTGCATTCTGTCCGCATCTACCCCCCCCTCCAACCTCCAATTGGCTGAAATTTCAAACCGACCCCCCGGAAACCCCTGCCACCCCCTTTCCTCCGGGCCCCTTTCCCCATTTTTCTTCCACCGACACCCCCACTTTTAAATCATGGGAGATTTTAAAACTTTCCCAAACGTTTAAAACCCCACTCCACTACAAACAAACCCCCTGCCCACGTTTCCTCTTTTTTTTGGGGCCTTTTCCCCAGGGGACCACTAAAGCCACTCACACAGACGGACACACACTGGACCTCATTTTCCCACCCCCTTGCCCCCCTATCAAACCCTCTCACTCTCTCCTCTCCCTACCCTTTTACCAAAACTCGCTCACCTTCTCCCTTATCCCCCTTCCCAACCGCCCCCCCTTTCACCAAATCTAGACCCCACTCGGGAAACCCTAAAAACCTCAACCCTCACACTCTCTCTGACTCTCTTGCAAACCCCTTCTCCCCATATCTTCATTTGCTGACCAACGCAGCCACCAAAATTCTACAACAAAAAAAAATAACCTCCACCCCTTTTATGCTGTCAACCCGCATAAAAAAAAAACCCCAAAAAGAACAGACAACCCTGGGAAAACACATCCCCCTAAACAGCTGAGGGCGGGGCTTCCAGAAATTTCAGTAAAGCCCCCTGGAAAGAAAAACCCCCCTTTCCCCTGAGAAATTTTACCCTCCTATAAAAAAAACACTGCACCAAATTTTAAAACCCCACTCACCTCACCAAACAAACTTTTTTCACAAATCTCAATTTTCCTCCCGGCCCACAACTCAGACACTTTTTAACAAACCCTTTAACTCTCTCCTCCGTCCACTAAACACCCCCATCCCCCCAACTCTCCTCTCAGCAAATGACTTTTGGAACTCCTTTTATAATTAAAAATAATTCCCCATCCCAAAAAAGCTTTTACCCTTTCAATCCCCTCAGCCCACCTCTATTCCTGCGGTGTCCACAAAGCGCACCTCTGCACCTGCTCATCAGTCTTCCCCTCTAACTTGCGTCTCTCCAGTCACTCCTGACCAGCTCTCCTCTTTTCTGTCCAAATCGTACCTCACCTCCTGTAGTCTTGACCCATTGCCATCCCACCTCATCCCTGACCTTAGTACTGTTATCATCCCAGCCCTCACCCATCTCTTTAATCTATCATTAACCTCTGGTATCTTCCCTTCCTCCTTTAAACACGCTACCATCACCCCCATCCTAAAGAAACCATCTTTTGACCCCTCCTAACTGTCCAACTATCGCTCCATCTCACTGCTTCCATTCGCCGCTAAACTCCTTGAGCAACAAGTCCATCTTCAACTGTCCTCCCATCTCTCCACCAACTCTCTCCTTGATCCGCTCCAATCAGACTTCCGTAACCACCACTCTACTGAAACCGCTCTAACCCAGGTCACCAACGACCTAGTAACTGCCAAAGCCTCCCACCACTAGTCTGTGCTTCTCCTCCTAGACGTTTCCTCTGCCTTTGACACTGTCGACCATTCACTCCTTCTACACATCCTCCTTCGGCATCACGGACTTGGCCCTCTCCTGGATCTCCTCATACCTAGCCGATAGAACATTCAGCATCTCACACTCTCTTCACCTCTCTCCTCGCTACTCCCCTGCCTCTCCCCTCTGCCGATCCCTTCACTGGCTACCCATTGCCCAGCGAATCCAGTTCAAGCTAGCAACCTTGACCTACAAGGCTCTCCATAACCTCTCCCCTCCCTATATCTCTGTCTTAATCTCTAAATACCTCCTCTCACGCAACCTCCGCTCCTCACAGGACCTTCTCCTCTGCTCTCCTCTTATCACCTCCTCACACAACCGTCTCCAAGACTTCTCTCGTGCTTCCCCCACACTCTGGAACTCACTGCCCCAACACCTCTGACTCTCCCCCTCTCTCACTTACTTCAATTGTAACCTGAAAACCTGCCTCTTCAGGATCGCCTATAACCAACATTAACCGTGTTGCACTGCTCCGCCCCACAAACATGTCTGCCCCTCACCTTCTGTCTCTTCCCTCCTTCCCTGTAGATTGTAAGCCCTCACGGGCAGGGACCTCTCTCCCTCTGTACCAGTTGTTAGTCACTTACTGTCACTTTGTAATTGTTTGACCAATGTTATTTATGTAGCCGCCTGAAATGTACAGCGCCCTGAAATCAAGGTCGCTCCAAAATAAATTATAATAATAATAATCTCCTTCTGTGCCGGTTAATGAATGCTGCCATCAACACCAAGAGCCATCAGTTCACATTTTAGACCCTCCTGTCCCTGTTATGGTGAATCAACCAGTTCAAACACTGTCACTTCAACCAGAGGACACATATCACACACAAAGTAAGGGACGGTGCCTGAGAGGTTGGATGTGAATGCAATGATAAATACCCGCACTAAGTGACAGCTACAGGTGTAGATGTTTAGGAAGAAAGTTAGACACGGTCCGTGTTATTCTGTCATGTGCAGTAGAACCACTGACCTTTAGATATCTCAGAATCATTCTCTCATGCAGCTAACCAGAGCTTAGAATAATTAGAATAATCAGAATAATAAGAGGTGTGTTTTTAGTACTGACCAGTAATGATGCTTATTAATGAGGTGATTGTTGAGAAAGGGGAACATCTCTTCTTGAGGAGAGCACCTGTTATTGTGTGTAGAGTTGCGATTGCCTTTCTGCCATTTACTAAGCATGAGCTTCCCTGCTCCTTTCCCATAATGCCTTGTGATATGCAGAGAAAGGATGTACCGACATTTTGGAAAATGTCTCTTGTTCTTTCAACATTTTATGTACACACAACTTTATAATTTGGACACTGCACAAACAAAGCTGGGAGATATTGTAGTCTCCCATAAGAATCCAATGCTAAAAAACTATGGAAAATCTGTGCGCCCAAAATGCACAATACACCCCTACATGAGGGGTGATGAATCCAAAATGGTGCAACTTCTGAAAGGTTTCACCTGTTCTGCTACTTTAGGGGCTTTGCAAAGGCGACATGACCCCACCAAAATCTGCATTCCAAAAGCCAAATAGCGTTCCCCCCATTGTATGTCCTGCCATGCGCCCAAACAGCAGTTTACACCCACATATAGGGTATTGCCAAACTTGGAAGAAATTGTGTAACAAAGTTTCGGATGCTTTTCTTCCAAGGTTCCATGTAAAAATTGAACATTTTCAGCTAAAATTGCAGATTGTTGGAAAAAAAATATTTTTTTCATTTTCACAGCCTAGCGCTAAAATATATTTTTGAAACACCTGTGGGGTCAATATACTCAATGCAGCCCTGGATAGATTCCTTAAGGGGTGTAGTTTCCAATATGGGGTCTTTTTAGGGGTTTATTAAGTTTTAGCACCTTAGGGCGTCCGCAAACCTGAAATGGTGCCTAAAGAAAATTATAATGAAAATGAGCCCAGGGTCCTCCTATTCTGGAGCTTGTGGTTGAGCCAAATAGCGCACTAGGGCCACATATGTGATATCTCTGAACACAGCAGAATCTGGGGAATCAATATTAAGTTGCATTTCCCTTGTCACATCTACTGTGTTCTTGTGAATAATTCATAAAAATTGTAGATTTATGTTAAAAAGTGAAATTTTGGAATTTCACCTCCACTTTTCTTTAATTTCTGTGAAATATCTAAATGGTTAACAAATTTATTAAACACTGTTGTAAATACTTTAAGGTGTGTAGTTTCTTAGATGAAGTCATTTATTGGGGTATCTAACATACAGGCCCCTCAAAGACAGGACAGGACTGGTCCCTAAAAAAATGAAATTAGCAAATTTTCTAGAAAATGTGAGAAATGTCTGCTAAACTTCTAAGCCCCCCCCAATGTCATAAAAAGACATTTTAAAAATGATGCCAACCTGCAGTGCACGTATAGTACATTATAAACTAAAAGGCTAATTATAAACTATTTGAGTGGAATAATGATGTGTCTGACGCGCAGAAATTTTTGAAGTTTGAAAAGAAATTTTGATATTTTTTCCAAAAATAAAGGGGGTTTGTTTGGACCAAATTTCTTCTAACTTAAAGCACAATGTGTCTGAGAAAACAGTTTTTCTGAATCACTGGACTGACCCCACCCCACCCCCTGACGGGGGTCATTTCAGGGAGGGTAAAAACTGGCGAGAAGTTTACCAGATTAAACAGATTCTAGGGCTCCAGAAATAACCAGAGGGCTAAAAATTCAAAATTTGCGGTTTCCAGAGTAAAGGGGGGGAAACAAACGCACAAAACACGGGGAGATATTTATTAACCTCCGGCCGTGGCCCCAAAACTCCACATAATACTACATTGCAAACAAATTTTGGGGGTGCATCCACAAAACCCAAATCGGTCAAAACAGCCCTTGGTATATAATAAGAGCAATGCAAGGGGGCTAAAAAAGGAAATATTTATTAAAAGATTCAAATAAGTAAATTTAAATGGCTTAAAGGGGAGTAATATGGATAAGAGGGGACGAGAACAAAGTATAGGTAGACAATTTAATTTTCCCCTAACAGTAAAGGCAAAAAGCCCAAACAATTGGTCGCAAAAAATGGTGCTGTCACGCAAATTTCAAAAATAACAAATGTTTTTTTACAGTACCAAAACATAACAAAAACCATACATGTTTGTTATTGGCAGATTTGTATCAACCTGTAGAATACAGAAACTCATTTATACCACAGAGAACACCTAAAAGCAAAAAAACCCACAAACATGGCACAAGCACCTTGTTTTTTGACATTTTGCCCCACATAAAAATTTTTTGCCGTTTCCCAGAAAATTCTTTGGTAATATGAATAACATCATTAGAAGGTACATCTTGTCCCACAAAAAAAGCACTCATTTGTCTATGAAGAGGGAAATATAAAAAATTTAGGGGCTCGGGGAAGGTGGAGTAAATAACAAACTTTTCCCCAAATTTCTGAGCAACTTCGTAAAAAAGTCTATTTTCTGTACATTTCCCTTTTCAGGAACTTACACCTTTTCCTGTGTGAATTCTTTGTGTCTTCTGATGTGCTTTAACTTAAAAAGTTTTCCCACATTCTAAACATGAAAAAGGCTTATCTCCGGTGTGAATTCTCTCATGCACAATTAAATGTGATTTCTTTCCAAATGATTTCCCAATTTGAACAGAAAAGGCTTTCTCCGTGTGAATTCCCTCATGTTAACCAAAATTGGATCTCAGTGGAAAAGATTTCCCACATTCTGAACATGAAAAAGGCTTATCTCCTGTGTGCATTCTACAATGCATAACAAGTTTTGATTTAGCTGCAAAACATTTTCCACATTCTGAACATGAGAAAGGCTTCTTTCCTGTGTGAATTCTCTCATTGAATTTAAAATTTGATTTCTTTCCAAATATTTCCCCACATTCTGAACATGAAAAGGGCTTCTCTCCTGTGTGAACCTCTCAGTGTAACCAGACGTGATTTCAGTGTAAAAATTTCCCACTTCAAAACAAAAAAAAAGGTTTCTCCCCTGTGTGAATTATCTTATAGTAACCAGCTCCTTTCTTTGTATAAGATTTCCCACTTTCTGAAATAAAAAAGGTTCTCTCCTTGTAAATTCTCTCAGTTAACCAACTCGCTTTTAATTAAAAGATTTCCCAATTTAACATAAAAAAGGGCTTCTCTCCTGTGTAAATTTCTCTCATGCAAAAATAAGTTTTGGATTTTTTTGTAAAAGATTTCCCACTTTTCTGAATGAAAAAGGCTTTCTCCAATGTGAATTTTTTCATGTGTAACAGTTTTGATTTGTATGTAAAAGTTTTCCCACTTTCTGAACATGAAAAAGGCCCTTCTCTCCAATGTAAAATTCTTCATGTGTAAGAGTTTTGATTTGTTTGTAAAAGATTTCCCACATTTTGACATGAATAAGGCTTCCCCCCTGTGTGTTTTTTCTCATTTTTTTTAACCTGACTTTTGGGTGAGCATTTAAAACTTTCAAACTTGAATATGGTTTCTCCCCAGGGTGGGGGAATTCTTCTGTGAGTAAAAAGGTTGAGGGGTTTTGTAAACACTTTACCAATTGACATGGAAACCCAATTTCCCCTTTTTTGGGCCTTTAAACTTGTGGAAACGATCTGTGGGGGGGCGGGGAAGGGTTTTTAGCTGGTTGATTATACAAAAACTTTTGTCCCTTGAAATTTAAAACCCCTGTGGTGGGTCAGGAGAAGGGGGTTTCCTCATATTGGGGAAAATTTTTGAACCGGCCCCTGTATGGGTTCCTGGAGCACTTTCAGGGTTTGTGGTTTTCGCCCGGATAAAGGACTGCAAATAATCTTCTTCTATTTTATAACTTAGCGAGGACATGCCATTTCCTTTAGAAATCTTACAGAAGTTTTCTGTTAAAATTAAAAATGTTTTCATGATTTTTTTTTCTTTCCAAACCACAAAATAGAAAAATTTTAAACATTCTGTTTAGGCAGGAAAACTCCTGCAGTTTGTATTAAGTAATTCTGGGCAAAGCCAGAGATGTATCCAGCAGGACCCTTCCTTTTCTATGTCTTTTACACGGGGAACGGAAAGTTTTAAAACCCCTTTACGTTTTTTGACTCTTTTTTAAATTTAACCCATTTGGTAAAATTTCATTTTTTTGCATTTAATGTCACTCTCCCCCCCCCCCCACAACCCCTCCATCTTAAAAAGAAAAAAAACAAACGTAGATATTTTTTGCAAATTTTTATTAAACAAGCCCCAAACTAAAATATCACATGGTCATAAATATTCAGCCCCTTTGCTGTGACACTCATATTTAACTCATATGCTGTCCATTTCCTTCTGAGATGCAGAAGGGAGATGGGAGATATTTTGTCAACTATCACTGCAGACTCCACCAGTCGGGGCTTTATGGCAGAGTGTGCCAATGGAAGCCTCTTTTCAGTGCGAGACATATGAAAGCCGCATTCAGTTTGCAAAAAAAAAAAACACATAAGGATCCCAGACTATGAGAAATAAGTTCTTGGTCTGATGAGAGAAGATTAAACTTTTTTTGGTGTTAATTGTAAGCGGTGGGAAAACCGGGCCCTGTCATCACCTGCCCAATAAAACCCCAAAGTGACACATTGGGGGGGGGGGGGCGCATCATGCTATGGGGGTGTTTTTCACTGCAGGGACAGAAACAACGGGTTTGCAATTTGAAGGAAATTATAGGCCAATCAGAGAGATCCTGGATGAAACTTTTTTCCCAGACGCTCTGGACCTCAACTGGGCCCCAAAGGTTCCCCTTTCCAACAAGACAATGACCATACCACACAGCTAAATTAACAAAGCGTTTTCAGAACAACTCTGTGCCATTCTTGACGGGCCCACCGAAACCCCTGCCTAACCCAATTGAACTCTGAAGAGACTTGAAATGGCTGCCCAAACCAAACCCGCCCATCCAACCTGAGGAATGGAGAGGTTCTGCAAGGAAAAAATGGGAAGAGGACCTCAAATCCGGGGGAAAAAACTTGTTGCATCACTCCCAAAAAGACTCATGGCGGTACTACTCAAAAGGTCTTCTACTCAATACTGGGGCAAGGGGAGCTGAATACTTAAACCATGTGATTTTCGTTTTTCATGTTTAAAAATTTGCAAAAATGTCTACATTTTTTTTTTTTTCTTTCGGGGGGGGAAGGGGCAGAGTGACTTTAAATCGCAAAAAATAAATTTTTTGGTCTTGGGCAAAGGGCTGCAAAAAAAGAAAGAGTGAAAAAAATTTTAAGGGTCTGAACACTTCCGTACCCCTGTAGCCCCAAGCAGGAATGTCCTGTGGTGCATGGCTCCAGGGGTAAGGGGGGGTTTAGGCTTCTGCACACATATCCCTCATGCTGTTATTATTAGTATTATTATTATTTATTTTAAAGCCCATTGTTCCGGGTGCTGTACATTCAGGGGGTTACATCAAAACATATGAAAAAGATACATGATAAAGATGAAGGGACTTACAATTGGCACAGGAGGGAGAGGGGCCCCTGCACACGAGGGCTTACAGAGGGGGAAAAGAGACAGGAGGTGGGGGGCAACTGTTTGGGGGGTGTAGGGGCAGCGGCTTATTTGGGTATAGGCAACCCTTAAGAATGGGTTCAGGGTTTCTTTTTAACCCGGTGAAGTCGATGTGTTGGGGGAGGAGTTCCAGAAGTGGGGGAAGCACGGGAGAAGTCTTGGAGACGGTTATTTTAAGAGGGGATAAGGGAAGCAAGGGGAAGGTCCTGTGAGGAGCAGATTTCGAGAGGGGGGGGACTGGGATTAGAGCAAGTGTATGGAGGGGAGAGGTTATGGAGAGCTTTTAGGTCAGGTTAGAACTTGAACGGATTCGTGGCGTGGGTAGCCAGTAAGGGGGTTGGGAGGGGGAGAGGCAGAGAGTACGATGAGAGAGGTGGATGAGATTGGCAGCGGGGTTGAAAATGGGTTTAAGGGGAGCGAGGGTTCATATGGGAAAGGGACAGGAAGGATGTTGAGTTCTAGGCGGGAGATGACAAGGGCTGGAGAGCATTTTTTTAGGCAAGTTGAGGGAAAGAGCGGATGCGGGGATGTTTTCAGTGGAGGGGCAGCAGAGGTAAAGGGGGGGAATGTTTTTTGGGGAAAAACAGAGCGGGTCGAAAATTACCCAAGGCAGTGGACTTGCGGAACAGGGTTGAGAGGTGCAAAACCCTTGCGGAGATAGAGAGATCGGGTGTGGGATGGATGGGACGGGGGAGTGATGAATTTTTCCCTTTTTTTCCACATTTAGTTTTAGGAACAGGGGGGAAAAAGGAAGTATGGCATAGACAATCTGGGATCCGGGGGAAGGGAGAGGAGAAAATCTGGGCCAGAGAGTAGAATTGTGTGTATCATATACAGGTGGTAGGGAAAACCGGGGAGGTAGAGGGGAAAAAGGCCAAGAGTGTAAAGAAGAAGAGTAGTGTGCCCCGGACGACCCCTTGGGACCCCGACAGAGAAAAGCCGGGGGAAAGGGGGTTGAAAAAAGAGAGACGTGAATGTCCCATCAGTGAGGTAGAGGAGACCCGGAAAGAGCCAAACTGTGAGCCGAGGGAGGGGGGAGGGGTAGGTCGACAGTGTCAAAGGGAGAGGACAGGTCTAGAAGGGGAAGGAGAAATAATGGGCGTGGGGCTTTAGCAGTTCTAGGGCATGGGACCTAGTAAATATGAGTATAAGGGGGCTTTATGAGGGTTTCAGAAAGGGTAGATTTTTGGCTTTCACATTTTGTGACTGGGTTGGGGGGCTGTGGGGAAATGACTTTTGGTGGAGAAATACAAAATGGAAATCATACGCATCGAGGTAAACGCAGCTTTTTTAGGTGATGAGGTAAGAAACATACTACTAGGAGCACTCATCCCAAAAAAGACCCAAAAAAGGGGACCAAACGGGTTAAAACAAACCAAACATCAAGGTATGGCCCCAGAGCAATGGATGTCACTGAACCTCTGCTAACCCCCACTGTGTAGGGGCCCCCCGAGCAGACGGGTGCACTACCTTTGCTTAAAACCTACTTGTTGGGGGGCCCCAGAGCAAAAGGGGTGTCACTGTCCTCTTTGCTAAACCTTACTGTTATGGGGCCCCAGAGGAGATGGATGTCCCCACTGCAAAACCCCTCTAACCCAACTGTGATGGGGCCCCAGAGCAGAGGATGTCACGCAAAATTACTAAACCCCACTGTTGTTTGGGGCCCCCAGAGAGACGGATGTCATGCACCTCTGCTAACCCTACTTCTAAGGGCCCCGGAGCTGCGTCACCCCCTCTAATAACCCAAGTCATCAACAGGAAAGCTTTTAGTTTCCTGGGAGATCGGAACTGAACCCCTACTTTGGGGGGTTTTTTTCTGATGAGTCAAGTTTTTTTGCTTCATGAAAAAAACAAAAATTGGTATTCAGGAAAAAAAAAATCGAAAAAAACAACATCAGCCATTGCTGGAAGAAAACAACTGGTGGTGGCAGGTTATGTCTGGGGAAGGTTTTCGGGTGGCACTGGCCTTTCATTCTGTGAAAGGCTCCACACCCAAATTGACAAAATCCACCTTGCAGACTGAAAACCCATACATGCTGATTGTCCAAATTGGGTCTAACACAAGACCAAACCTCAAGCGTATGGGCCCCAGAGCAATGGGAGTCACTGCACCTCGCTAACCCTACTGTGTATGGGGCCCCGGAGTAGACATCACTGCCCCTCTGCTAACCCTACTGTTAGGGGGGCCCCCGGGGGCAGACGGGGTCACTGCCCTCGCTAAACCCCCACTGTGAGGATGGGGCCCCCCCGTCCCCCGGATTTGGGGCAAATGTCCCACCTCTGCTAACCCTCTGTGAGGGGCCCCGGACAAACGGAAGTCACTGCACCCTGTAAACCCATGGTATGGGGCCCCCCGGGGAGGGATGTCATGCACCCTCTAAAAACCCACTGTTATGGGCCTGGAGAGACATCACTGCCCTTTTTGCTAAACCCTACTGTTTTTTTGGGGCCCCGGGGAACCGGGTGTCACTGCCCCCTGCTAACCCTACGTTTGGGGGCCCGGAGCAGAGGTGTTCACTGCACCTTGCTAACCCTACGTTATGGGCCCAGAGCAACGCACCCGACCCCTAAAAACCAAGCTACTCAGCCGAAAAGCTTCAGTTTTCCTGGATTTGGAATTTGATTCGCTGAGGGCAAAAAGGGTTTTTTTCTCTGATGAGTCCATTTTTTCTCTTCATGGAACGGATGACATTGGCGTTTTCAGGTGAGAAACACCCGGAAAAAACACCCTGAAACCATGTGGAAGACACAAGCTGGGCTTGCATTGTTATGGTCTGGGGAAGGTTTTCAGGCGGGCTCGGCCATTCATTCATGTAGAAGGGTCCTCCCCCATTTGAGTATGAATCCATCCTTGCAAATCCAATACATCCATACATGCTGATTGTCTCTGCTGGGGGGATGGGATCTTCCAGCAAGACAATGCAATATGTCAAACGTCTGAAACTGGTTGAAAGAGCAGGACCAAGGCTTTCCAGTACAACCCTGGCCCTTAATCCCAAGACCCCCAAAAGAGTTGTGGGCCCCTGGAGGGTGGGTTGGTCATGGCCCTCCGCAGCTGGGGATGCAGTCGGCTCCAGATCCCCGGACAACCCACCAGGACCTTAGGAGTCATTCCCCGCCTGTCTCGCTGCTGTCTTGCTGCACACAACGGGGCCCGCTGGGGATAATGATGGGACTTCATGTGTGTATTTTCCCTTTCTTTCCCTCCTTACAGTGGAACCTGCCTGTGTGACTGCAGCCCCATAAATCCTTGTATAACGCGTAACCTATCAGTGAACAGTCCGATTCGCTCTAACTCCCCATCACTTTTTTCCATAAACCCGGACTTGATAAATTCTGAGACCACAACCTTGCGACAATCATCTGTCCTCTCCCACCCCCAATCTGGCCCTTCAATACCAATGGGGCACACTTTTTAAAGGGGTTTGTTCAAACCCGCTTATTTCGGTACGCCCCTGTGTTGGGAAACCCTGTGCTATAGCGCCTAATTACAAAGCACGTGGGGACCAGCGCCCGGCTCGTTATCGCCACTAACAAATGTAAATTTTGTTGCTGCTGCACGTACAATACGATTGTATAGTATGTGCGGGGAACAATGCATAATCCATAGCTCTCTATGAGAGTTATGAATTACTGTAATTGACACATCGATTTCACCGCGTATAAAGCGCAATACGCAGCAAAATGTGTGCCGAAATACACAGCTAAATAAGCCGTGTGAATATACCCTAATACACGGGTGTCCAACACATGGCCCGAGGGCCGAATCGGGCCCATTGCCTTGTGTTACCCGGCCCGGCACTTGATGCTGAGCTGTGCTCCGCAGCGGCTGCTTCTCTCAGTGAGACAGGAGCAGGCAGCACAGTGAGCTCAGGAGGCGGGGCCGGCAGCACAGTGAGTTCAGGAGGCGGGGCCGGCAGCACAGTGAGTTCAGGAGGCGGGGCCGGCAGCACAGGGAGCTCAGGAGGCGGGGCCGGCCGCACAGTGAGCTCAGGAGGCGGGGCCGGGAGCACAGTGCTCAGGAGCAGAGCGCTGACTGCCTGGCTCCGCCGGCTCTGTGCACCGGTCCCGCCCCCTGCAGGCCTGGCAGGACACTGAGCAGAGGAGCTTCCTGCCTGACCAGAAGATACCTGCTCCTGCGGAGGGCCAATCAATGAGGCTGGTAAGTGGCTTCACTACTGGGGCCTTACCAGCTGGTCCTCTACCTCCCCACCAGGCCCTATCAGATAACCCCCATCCCAGGTCTTACCAGTTCACCCCGAGCTCCCCTCTGGGCTTCACCAGGTAGCCTCCCTCCCCCTCCCTGGGCCTTACCAGCTCTATCCCTGCCTCCTCCTGGGCCTCCACATCTGGCCAGCCTCCCCCTGGGCCTCCACATCTAACCTGCCTCCACATCTGGCCAGCCTCCCCCCGGGCCTCCACATCTAACCTGCCTCCACATCTGGCCAGCCTCCCCCCGGGCCTCCACATCTAGCCTGCCTCCCCCCCCTGGGCCTTCACATCTAACCTGCCTCCCCCTCCCTGGGCCTCACCATCTTCCTGATTACCATCAAAGGGCTGATTGTAACAGTAATACTGTACAAATGAAACTATTCCTTAATAGCTCACTTAACTGTTAAGGAGAAGTTACATTCACACAGTTCTAAAATTATGTCGGCCCTTTAAGGTACGCCGTGAGGCCGATGTGGCCCCCGCTGAAAACAAGTTTAACACCCCTGCCCTCATACCCGTGGACACCATCTGGTTAGTGACAACCTCATCATGGCTACAACCAGATCATCATGGGACAAAGTGCACATCTCCAGCTGATCTCATGGACGGGACGATGAGGTCTGTACGGCCTAACGGCTGCAGTCACCAGGTCTCCATGTTATAGAGCATCTCTAGGATGTGGTGGAATAGACAGAGCGAGGTTTTCCATCAGAATCTGTAATAAAGGTTTCCAGGACCTTGTTGTATCCAATTCACTAAGAATTCAGGCTGTTCCAGGATCCCTGAAGAAACCTCTGAATTCATTACTACTCACCTGTGGTCACATCTTCTGGGATCTCCTCCTTCACGTCACTCATCCTCGGCTCATCGCTCCTCATCTTCTCTTCTTCAGCCTCCACTTTAGTATCAGTCAGATCTTCACCCTGATGTGACATATGGAACAATTCAGTACAGCAGACAGATCAACATAAGAGACCCCCAAATATCTATGAGCCCATCTGTGACTGCAGGAGGTCCACACCCCGTATACAGATTGTGTATAGGGCTCATCTACCTGAGGATTCCCTGGGACGTCCATCTCTTCTGCTTCATCCTCAACCTTAATATCAATCAGATTTTCCCCCTAAAGAGACAAAACCAGTGAAATAAGTGCAGGTTGTTCCATTCTGGTCATATTTAGAGGAGACTTCAGCTCCCTCTACCTGATGATTCTCTGGGACATTTCCCTCTGGACAGTCCTGGGAATACAGAGGACGGGGACATCTCTCTGCTGGATTTCTCCTGCTGGATCCATCTGTAGGGAACACACAGTGACGGATACATGAGCTGCGGTATACAGTGACGGATACATGAGCTGCGGTATATCTGTCTATATATCATATATGTCTCATCACCTCCAATTCTACAACAAGACAGGAGAGAGAGGGAGATAGAAGGAGATTGGGATGGTGATGTCACTCCCTGCTGTGTCTTATCTCCTCTCACCTTGTGATGTCAGCGGCCGGTGATCCTCCATCATGACCTCCTGGTACAGATCCCTGTGTCCTTCTATGTACTCCCACTCCTCCATGGAGACATAGACAGCGACATCCTGACACCTTATAGGAACCTGACAACACAAGGATCCATCATCATCCAGACCCATCATCCCGTTATGTATAATGTCCCAGCATTCCCCTCACCTCTCATCATCATCCAGACCCATCATCCCCTGTGTTATGTATAATGTCCCAGCATTCCCCTCACCTCTCATCATCCAGACCCATCATCCCCTGTGTTATGTATAATGTCCCAGCATTCCCCTCACCTCTCATCATCCAGACCCATCATCCCCTGTGTTATGTATAATGTCCCAGCATTCCCCTCACCTCTCATCATCATCCAGACCCATCATCCCCTGTGTTATGTATAATGTCCCAGCATTCCCCTCACCTCTCATCATCATCCAGACCCATCATCCCCTGTGTTATGTATAATGTCCCAGCATTCCCCTCACCTCTCATCATCATCCAGACCCATCATCCCCTGTGTTATGTATAATGTCCCAGCATTCCCCTCACCTCTCATCATCATCCAGACCCATCATCCCCTGTGTTATGTATAATGTCCCAGCATTCCCCTCACCTCTCATCATCCAGACCCATCATCCCCTGTGTTATGTATAATGTCCCAGCATTCCCCTCACCTCTCATCATCCAGACCCATCATCCCCTGTGCGGTGCTGCTTGTATCAACTCTGGGCAGAGTTTTCTTCAGTTCAGCTGCAGAAAAGCATTCATGGTCAGTTCTTTGCCTTTTTCTTGTGTTGTTTATCTGGAAAGTACTTGATGTAGAAGCCACACCACCGTCACCGCTGCTCACTTCTAACCATCCTGCAGACTCTCCCATCGATTCCTTGACCAAAGTTGAACATTCTGCAGATTGTTCAAATGGTGGAAATATAGTGGGGAGTGCATCGGGCAGGAGCCTGTGGGCCGAACTCAACGGATCATAGGCTTTTGGCTCAAAGTGTTTTGAACAAAGTCTATGTTTGTCCGTTTTTTTGCCTTGTAAAATTTTTGAAATCCACTCGTCCACATTTGGAAAATGTTCTGGTGCCTGCATCAACCATGTCTTGATTTTTTCAGGCTTTTTGGGAAAGACATGCATTCTTATGTTTTCCTCTGTTTTTTCCCATGTATGCACACACCCCTTTATCACACATGAAGGCATGATGGGATTGGAATCGAAATTTTTTTTTCTAAAATAAAACAAATAAAGTAATCCTATGTTATAAATTTTACATTACAAATCAGTCAGCCTCGTACAGGTGAGTTATCGTATATAGTCGTGTAGAAGCAGCGTTTTTCATAAAAAATAAGGAGCTGAAAAACCCTTGGGGTGAGTTCACACTGCTTATTGCGTTGTGTATAGTACGTGCCGGGGGTTTTTGAACCATGCGATGTTTAGCGAGTAATTATTCGCACACAGCTGAAGATCTCTATCGCACAACAAAGTCCCTTTCTAATTTCATTGGTCACCGGTTTTATTTCTTACATTTTACAGTAGCCGCTGCATCTCACACCCAGGGCTTATGCTCAAGGCAATCAGTTTTACTATTTTTTTGCTGGAAAAGTTTGCGCCTTGGATTATATTGGGGTCGGCCTATACTCAAGAATATACAGTATTTTACAATATTGTTCCTGTGTTTTTCAGTCATAGTATATGTAGTGCTGCACACACATAGAAATCTATATATGTGTGTGCTTATCTGTGGCAATACGTATTATTTGAGCATAAATTCATACAAAATCTGAAGATGCCTATGTCTACCTTATATAATCTGTGTGTGCGGCTAATCAAATACAGAACGAACAAAATCTTATAACTGCTGTAGAGAAAAATGTCTCACAGCTTTGACCTATACATTTATACACATATACAAATAGATGGATCTATGTTTGGCAATACAGATTTTTCAAGCAAAATATCTCATCTACACTTTATTCACTATGGGCCACATGTATGAAAACTGTAAAAATCTCTAACTCACTTTGTTCACCATAGCAAGTAGATTTGATAGTGAGCTTTCGAGAGGACTAGCTCTCTTCTTCGCTAGTCCTCTCGAAAGCTTACCATCAAATATACTCAGTTAGCCTCAAAAAGGTATCGCCTGATTTCTTCACTCTTCTACTACTTTCTATGGCTAACACGGTACAACATTATAATACTTTCCCCATAGCAACCAATCAGAGCGGACGTCACATGTCTCTAGAGCCCTATATGCAATGAACGTACTGCGCCAATTGATTTATATATAGGCAAGAAAGTGAGTTTAGACCTTTTCATTTTCCATTCATGTGGCCCTATATGTGTGTGGATGTGTGTATAAAGATATATATATATACACACACACACACATACATATAATATTTTAAATATGCATCTACTGAGGTCATCATATTGTTCTCTCAACGTACATGTAGTGCCACACAGACTAATATTCTTTTGATAGAGATAGAGTTATTTGTATATAACTATATATATCCCGAGAGATTATTATAATACCGATAATTACATTTATATATACATATTTTGAGAAAGAGAGAGAGAGATGTGTGCATGGCACTACATGCACTTAGAGCATAAATTCTCAAAACCAGTATAAATACATTTGTAAAAAAGTTTAGATATATATGTAGGTAGATAGCTACTGCGCATGCCCAGAATCTGTTTCATATAGAAATACATAGCAGGGGAAGACAGAGGCGGTCGGCATCACGGAGCATGTGCAGGAATGTGCGCTCCCATAAATACGACCGGGGGCCGGCCGAAATGTAAATTACTAGAGGTGGCAGCCATTAGATTGCCAGGTGCGTCACACCGTCCCATTGTTTTCAATGGGAATATGTACTACAGGTCATGATATAAACTGTGACATGCATTCCAATTGAAAACAATGGGGCAGTGGAGGAGACTTTTTGATGCACATTTGGTGCATAAAATGGGCATTTTACACCCCAAAAGGCGCATAAAAAATACAGCCATAACGGTATTCTGTGGCCACTGCATCGCATTGGGCTCTAGGCTTAAAAAAGACAGCAAAGAGAGGGCATCGAATCTCCGCGCTCTCCCAAGGGACCTTGAGAGAAGAATGTCTCTACGCCCTAGCGTGACGATTTTATGTCGCATTGTAGCAACCTGGCAGGACCTAAAAGACATAGCTACACACACGGTGGAACGGCTCCTAGTGTACTCGAGGCAGCGATTCTATAATTTTGGCAATAAGGCCCACACGATCTTGGCCAGACAGCTCAAAGAGAGATTAGTGAAATCTATGCCATCTGCACTCCGTGACCAGACAGGGGCGCTGCGGTACGATCCGAAGGCAATGGCTGACATCTTCCTGGATTATTTTTCTAAACTGTATTCCCTCCCTTCAGACCTACCGCAAAATGAACATGAGGCCCTGAAGCAAATTAGGGATTTCTTGCAGGCGTGCCCCCTTAATCCCCTCCCACCTGAAGCACATGCCACCCTTAATGCCCCTATCGAGCCAGAGGAAATTATAGATGTTCTCAAACAGCTCCCCTCGGGTCTTCCATATTTATATTATAAGGTGTACTCCGACACTCTTGTCCCACATATGCTCCAACTATTTAATTCCTTCCTGAAGGGCTCTCCTCTCCCGGAGTCGATGACCCTCTCCCACATTACCCTCATCCACAAACCCGGAGGGGACACAGCGGATAGCGCTAGTTATCGCCCTATTGCGCTTCTCAACTCAGACCTAAGAATCTACACCAACATTTTAGCTAACAAACTAAATCACTGGCTTCCCGGGCTCATCAATAGAGATCAGGTAGGGTGTGTCCCATCTAGGCAAGGAGGGGATAACACAAGACGGACTATTGACCTGATAGAGGTTGCCAACTCAAAAAGTCAACAAGCCCTCATCCTTAGCCTTGATGCGGAAAAGGCCTTTGATAGGCTAGGCTGGCCCTTCATGTTTGAGACCTTGTCTTCTCTAGGCTTTTCGGGGGCCTTTCTGACCGCAATTAAAGGTCTTTACACTTCACCGTCGGCATCCATCAAGCTACCTTTTTGCAATACAGAACGGCACACGACAGGGGTGCCCTTTGTCCCCCCTCCTATTTGCTCTATGTATAGAGCCTCTCGCAGCTGCAATCAGGGCTAACCAGGACATAAGAGGAATCAAAGTTAGGGATAAGGAGTTTAAGCTCTCCTTGTTTGCGGACGACATCCTCTTGACTCTGACCGCACCACATATTACTCTTCCCACTCTTCACTCCCTTCTAAACACGTTTGGAAAATTTTCGGGATATAAAATTAACGCCACTAAATCGGAGGCCCTCCCCATAAACCTACAGCCCGAAGTATCTGACTCCCTCAAAAGTAACTATTCATATAAATGGAGGGAACACTCGCTTAAATACTTGGGAATCCAAATTACAAATAGATACGAGACACTATACAAAACAAATTTTCCCCCACTTTTTAGGGAACTGAGGGGCCTGCTACTGAAATGGAACTCACTGCCGATATCATTCTTTGGCAGAATCAATTCGGTCAAGATGAGCATTTTGCCCAAACTCTTGTACCTATTCTTTCATGGCGGTCCCCATGAAAGAATTGAAATCACTGCAATCCGCAATATTAAACTTCATATGGGCACAGGGACGCCACCGGGTATCGAAAGAAGTGCTAATGGCTAGCAAACAGAAAGGGGGCTTAGCGGTGCCTAACAATTTGCTCTATTATTTCGCTGCCCATCTAAGACGTGTACCTGCCTGGTCTGCGCTGAGAGCTTCCTCAAAATGGGTAGAGGTGGAAAAACTATGGCTAGCCCCCACACATCCAAACGCTTTTCTATGGCACTCTCGCCCACTCCCAGACACGAGATCATTACTAGGCACCATCAGATTCACACTACAGATCTGGAAATTCTGCCAATCAAAGTACCCACTTGCCTTCAAGGCCTCGCCGATGACCTCTTTTTTGTGCACCCCTCTCCTGCCGGGGAGCTCGTCGGGGTATTTTGCGCGACCATGGCTGGGGCATGATTTATTTAGGTTCGTTGATATCACAGAGGGGCAGGATAGGAAATTGATCCCGTTCCCTACCCTCCAAGCTAAATACAACCTCCCTACGAGCTCAAGTTTTCACTATCTCCAAATTACTCACCTCCTTTCTTCTATTTACGGAACTAATAGGTTGTCTCCCCCCACTCAAATCGAGATGATGTGCAAGGCCAGAGTGACCACTAAGGGGCTCATTTCTGCAATTTACACAATCCTTGGGCAGGGCTCTCCCCTATTCGACCTGGCAGGTCATCTTGGGGGCGGCGGCGAAGTCCTCCACACGCATCACCCATAAGGAAAATTTATATAAAATGTTGTTGTTCTGGTACCACACCCCGGACCTACTCCGCAAATGGAACCCGCAGATTTCAGACTTATGTTGGCGCTGTGGTCAAGCAACGAGCACGCTCCCGCATATTTTTTGGGATTGTCCGATATTGGGTGTGTGTTGGGCCCAGGTGCGGGACTTTCTTGACAATCTACTGGGTGTGCTGATACCCTTGGACCCACTCACCTACTTGCTTAATGGGCCGGTGATGAGTCTGTCCAAACCCAAAAGAGTACTGATGAGGCATGTCCTCACAGCTGCTAGGTGTCTGATTTCGGGGTTGTGGAAACAGACATTTCCTCCCCCGATCTCGGACCTTTACCAACGGGTCAGGGAGGTGAGGCCAATTAAATATCTGTCAGCCACCCCAAACAACAGGTTGGAGCTCTTTGATAAAGTGGTCGAGGTGGGATATTTACACTGCGCCCCAAGCTCGAAAATGGAAAAATTGTTGGCTACACCGGCCTTTTTTCCCCTTCTCCCCCCTTGTTCTCCCTTTGTACTTTTGTCTTTGTATTTACATTAAAGGGGTTTTGTTGAAGTAAAATTGAGGGGGGGAAAAGTTTGAAAATTAAAAAATAAAATTTTCCCCATTCATCATTATTAAAAATCTGACTGTTTTTGATTTAGCTGCTCCTTTTTTACCCCTTGTTACAGCTCATTCCAGGTGATTGCCCAGGCTGAAAACCCCATCCTGTCGAAGCTCAACACCCCTCCCCCTCTCGGAGCTACTGAGTGTTAAAACCCCCCGGTGCTGTCATTCTTCCTGCCCTTTTGGACTGTTAGTAATAAGTCAAACAGTGCAAATAAAAAAAAAAGAACCTAACAGGTCTGTGATTATAAAGAGAAAAAAAATTCCACAGGTTAATTTTTCTGAAAGGATTTGAACCAAGGACCTTTACTAAAAAAAAAAAAAACTTTACTTGAGCTACAGAGTATCTCTTGCAATTCAATTTTAAATAAATTTATATTTGATCAAAAGGGGAAAGGGGCCCTGGTGATGTCTCCTGTGGGTCACTGATTTGAAATTAAAACAAATCCCACGCCCCTTCTGGCACACAGAGCGGATGAGGAGGTATGAAATGAATCGCGGAAAAACCCCCTTTAAAGTTGCCTCCATGATGTGAATTTGTGACGATTTCGATTTGGGATTCAATTGCTTTGTAGAATTGCTAGGAAATTTCGATACTGAAATCGGCTTTTTCCCCCTTTTTCTCAGGAATTTCTTTACTTGCAAAATTTTCCCTTTTCATGTTTGCTCACATTTTTCCAATTGTTAGTGGCTCCAATGTTTTTATGAAAAAATTTTCCCTTTATAAAAAAATATAGTTAAAAAAAAAAAAAAAAAAAAAATACAGCCATACAGACATATAGTCACATACATTCACACATGTGCACACTCGAACCGGTATACTCTGGGGGATTAAGACACAGAAGATCTGCCTGTAGGATAATGCCAGTAATATCAGCAGCTGCCCGCAAGGGGAGCGCACAGAGGGGGGGCCCCAGCGCCACGGGAGGGGGGGCGCCCTGAGGTGAGGGGGGTTTTGGCAAGACGGGAGGAGGGGGCGCGGCCCGACGGTGAGGAGTGGCTGCGGGCTGGCGATGCGATCTCCGCCGGCTGTCATGGCCCCCTCCCCTGACCCCACAGCGGCGGCTTAAAAAGGAAGACGCTGCCAAGCCCGGCCCCCCGCTCCACTGCCCTGTAATGAGGAAAGTGCCGGCCACAGACAGTGACAGGTAAACCCGGGGGCCGGGGGGGAGGGGAAATCCGGCCCCTGGCTGTCCTCTGGGGAGGGGAGGCAGCTGCGTGGGGGGCCCAGTCCTACCCTGCCCATTGGGGGAAGCGCCCCGGGGAGAGGGGCGGGGAGGAGAAGAAGGGCTGCAGTAAAACCCGGCGGGGGGATAGGAGGGGAAAAAAGCAATGGGGAGTTTACCTTTTACACAGGGGGGGGGTTATACCAGGGGTAAAGGCCTGTGGTACATCACACTGGTACTGATTAAAGGGA
>JAODAL010045380.1:0-31996 GCA_025379985.1 Phyllomedusa bahiana
TGACAAAAAAAATGCCTTCAGGATTGTTTGGGGCATGCCAGGGCCATGATGTGGCGGAACCCATCTGTGTCCACCAGGAGGAAAGGCAGCATTTCCAAGACCAACAGCCTGGCAATGCTGACATTCAGGCTTTTGGCTTTGGGATGGCTGGGGTAAAAGCGTTTCTTATGCTCCCACACCTGTTACACAGAAGACTGGCTGGTGGACTGGCTTCTGTACGGCGGGCAGATCACACTGGGGGAAGTGTAAGGTGTAGACTGTGTTGCTGGTGGTGGGAATTGGCCGACAGTGTCTGGGACATACGATGGTGCTTGTTCTTGAAAGTACTGCTTGGGCTTGAAAGTAAAGGAGGCAGAAGATATCACGGTGGTTGGAAACCCAGGACCCGTGTGGCCTTTTTTCTCCAAGTGATTCTTCCACAGCAATTCATGTTTTAGATGCATGTGCCTGTTCATGCTGGTGATGGTTAAATTCTTTAGATTCTTTTCTCTACTGATGCGTTGAAGACAAATCTGGCATATGACATCGGTCGGCGAATCTGAGGCTTGATCGAAAAAGGCTTAGGCTTCACAGGTCCTGGAACTCTTTGACGGTGAAAACCTAGTAGCGGTGTTCCCGCTGCCACCACTGACCATGGCTGGCGGATTAATGTCAGCAGACTTGTGCGACCGCCCTCTCCCATTCTGAGGCCAGACCCGCACTGACACTACCCCATCATCCTCCTCCTCCACTGATGATGCACTCGCAAGCTGCTGCTCAAAAGACCACGTTGGATCCGCAATGTCCTCATCATCACAGGTAACTTCCTCTTCCTGACATGGACCGGCTTCCTTCTCCTCTTCTGAGGGTATCAGTGATTGGGTGTCAGAGCAGATAAAATCATCCTCTTTGGCCTCTTAATCTTTTGAAATGCCTTCTGACCCCTACCGCATTGTGTCATCAAAGAGCTCTTTAGAATATGGATTATCCACAGTGGTCTGTACATTGGGTGACATTTGGGCTGTGTTTGCTTCATGTTGGACTGATGATGACAATGATGATGACAACATTTGTGCCTTTGACTGAGAGGAAGAGGAGGTAAAACTTCTGGATTAAGGGTGTGTTAACCACTGAAGAACGGATTGGTGCCGCTCTTCAGAAATGGGATGCACAGAAAACCGACCAAGCGATGACAGACCTAACGGTCCTGCGACTGACGATGTGCTTGCTTGTGTGTTGTCTAGAACACTGGAAGGAGTGCCTTGTCTCGTACCTCTAACTCCAAATCCTACACCCCTGCTTGCTCGCTTACCATCTCTAGTTCGCTCCATGTTCAAAAATATAAATATTAAAGGTCAAGATTTGTTCACAGTCTCTTATTAAAGAACTGTACTCCAAAAACAGCAAATCACTAGTGTTCTTAAATCCCTATAATTTCCAACTGGGAACTTGGATTAGAAATATAATTTTTTTCTATGGAATATCTGTGAATGGGGTCTAATGGAGGAACCCCGACAGCAAATCAACAGTGTTTTTATGCTTTACAACTGGCAAATAGGATTATAAACAGAATGTTCCCTATGGAATATCTGTGAAATGGGGTCTTTTGGAAGATCCTTGACAGCGAGACAGCAAATCAATAGTGTTCTTAAATCCCTCTACTTTGCAACAAAAGCTGTACAAAACTCACTAACTCCCTAACTAATGATGTGTATGATTCCCTAAGCTAGCTCGCCCCCCTAACTAATCTAACTAGCAGCTTTTCCTGTGTAAAATCATTAGAAAATGCTTGCAAACAAGCATACACAAACAGCAGTGTGTTCACTACAGAGAGTAAGGTAGAAATGGCGTTCAACAGGAAATACAGAGACATACACATAAGACGGTCATGTGATTTTAGCAGCCAATGAGATCCCTACACCACCATCAGTGGTAATGTTCTTGACCCCCTCTGCGTTCTGCAATGATTGGCTGGCCGCCAAAATTGAAGGAAGCAGTTAAAAATGGTGCCAAATGCCTGTGCTGAATACAAATTCTACCAAACTTGCAGGGAAAACATAAAATTTGTGCTGAACTAACCTTTTATTCAAACGGTTTGGCTCTACACTAATTTCAATATATATATATATATATATTCATCACCACAAAACTGACACTAACACCCAGTCACCGTTATCCAGTACCCAACACACCAGGGTTACCTAATGGGGACCACATAATGTGATGATCCACATCTGGCGTAGCTGCAGGCTGTTATTTTTTGGGTGAGAAAGGACCATTATTCAAGTACTTTTCTTTCTTGATAGTAACAGCCTGCAGCTGCCAGCTTTGACTCGGCTGGTTATGAAAATTGAGGGGGGCCTCCCATGGCATTTTGATTTATATTGTTGGTAATCAAAAAACACTACTGGCTGACACCAAGCCCCAGCTCTAATAATGGAAAGGTGTCTGTCAGAACACTTCAATATCTGCAAACACTACAACACTGCAAAAAAAATGTAAGAAAAGATACAGAAACAGAAAAAAATTAAAAACAATTTTTTTAAATAAACACCAACAGCAGTCCTTGTTGACCATGTTAGTAAATAAATAGATGCAACACTGATCTCAAAATAGTCCAGCAAAAAAAAAAAACAAGACAGAAACCTTACCTAGCACCTGAGATAGCTAGGTGACATCCCCCACAGGTACTCAAGTAAGCTGGATGCTTGCCGTGGTTGATGGGGCATCATCCAGCTTTCCTGGATGCTGGACAGGTTATTCAGTGCCCAGGAAAGCTGGATGCCATCCCCCACAGTAGCCTCCCAGAAAAGCTGGGTGCTTGCTGTGGAGAATGAAGCAGCATTCAGCTTTCCCAGACACTGTATAGCCTGTCCAGCACCTGGAAAAGTTGGGTGATATCCCCACACCAGGCACCCAGAAAAGAGAGAAGAGGAGACAGTGACTAGAGGTATCAGAGGGGGAAAAGACAGTGACTGGAGGGGTCACAGAGGGGAAACTAGTGAGAGAGGGCTCAGTGCCTGGGTAGGTCAAAGGAAGCCAGACGGTCACTGATGGGTCGGGGGCAGTGGTTGGGGAGGTCAGGAGGGGACAAAGATTGGGAGGTGATCAGAATGAGGGAGACCGTTTCTAAGCTTTCAACATCTGTATAGTACAGGCAGCAGCTTCAAAATCTCCCTCTCTTCCCCTACACAGTTCACACTTACTGGTGGGATTGTAGCACTTCACGACTAACTCCCCATGGGCTGTCCATCTTCTGGTAGTTCCCCCACCTCTTGCCACCATCGAGTGGAGGATGGGATGACAGGGAAGACAGGAAAACAGCATTTAGGAAGTTTGATAACCTTTAACTCCTTCACATATTTGGACCTACCTGTACATCTAAATGGTGTAAAGAGTGTATGGAGTGGGCTTGAGTGCTGAGGCCACTCCATACTTGGTACGTGGTGGCTGTTAACTACAGGTGGCAACAGCAGGGAACACTGTTCCTTCCCCCGATCAGCACCATGAAAGCCAGAATCTTCATGCAGGATTCCGTAGCAGCCCTGTATGTACATCTATTACACCCTGCCATAGGTAATGAATGAAGTGTAGTAGTGAAAAACGTTTTAAATTTTTTAAAAAACATTATGAATAATAAACGTTCAAATTCCCCCTCTTGCTGTTTTACAAATAAAAAAATGAAAAAGTTACACATAAATGGTATTGATGTATTTGTAACAGTTCAATCTATTAAAATATAACATCCTTTATGTCATATGCTGGATAAACTAAAGAAATTCCAAAGATTAAAATTGTGTTTTTTTGGTCAATTAACATCAACTAAAAATTGGAATAAAAAGTGATCAGAAAATGACATGTATCCCAAAATGGTACCAACAAAATTTACACTTTTGCTCAGGTCCATAGGTGAAAATAAAAAAGGAATTGGTCACAGAAAATAGCATTTCAGCAAAAATTTAAAAAGTAGAAAAGTTTTTTTTTTTTTCAAAATAAATAACATAACATAACACAACCTTTACAAATTTGGTATTACAAAATCGTATCAACTTGCAGAATACAGATAATCATCATCATAAAATATTATTTATACTAAAAAGTGGACTCCATAAAAATAAACGCCTGCAAAAAATGGCACAATTGGATTTTTTCATGTTCTACCCCACAAAGAATTTTTTCTTCCCAGTAAATGATGGGCGACATGCATGAATGTGCGAACACCAAATTTCATTCGCATAATACTGCCACAGAATGCGTCTGATTCATGAACCCGCTCTACAGCGGGTCATAAATCAGGCACATTCCAGCGCTCGGGCGACAGTTCGGATCAGGTATACCACTTTGAAAGTGGTATACCTGTTCTAACTGTAATGCACACAGAAATGCCATAGCCAAGTTATAAATATGTAGCTTTGCAATGGTTCTAGTCCGCACCGCCTCCCGCACGCCCCTCCCACCCCCCGAGATCGTGCACATTACAAAGCGCCGCAGGTGCTATGTAATGCGCCCCAAAGTGGCGTGTGGGAGATTTGAAAATGTATGAACAGGGCTGTGCCTGATATAGGGCTGTAAAGACACGAGATATCTGGCGCAGCCTCATTCATATATGTCGCCCTATATGTTATAGTTAATGGCACCATTAAAAAAGTACATCTTGTTCCAGAACTATAGCTTTCTTTATTTTTTTGTTGACAAAATGGGATAATGGCCCATTTTTTTGTGGCACGAGTTGCCATTTTCTTTGGTAGTATTTTGAGGTTCAAAAGGTTTTGAGACTCTTTAATCATTTTTTATTCCAGATTTTTGGAAATGAAAGAAACAAAATTCAGCAATGTTGGCAGTGTTTTTTTAAATTTTTATTTTTTATAATACTCACCATGCAGTATAAGGGCTCATCCCCATGGCAAAGAACAAATACCGGTCGGTTTATCTGACCGGTATTTGTCCTGTTTTAGTGCTGTCCCCACGGCCGCCGGGGAACGGCTTTTCTCGCGATTAGCGGAGAAAAGCCCCCCCTTTCCCATTGACATGTTCATATTCTGTCCGAAAACCAGATGGAAGAATGAACATGTTCAATGTTTTTCAGGCGGCCAGCGGTTTGAAAAACCGCCAAGCGTAAAGCCCGTTCAGTGGAGACTGCTGCATGGGTTTTCCATAGCGGCCCGGTGTATTAGTTTGCGGACGGTTTTTCAGACGGTCTGCAAAACCGCAAACCGGTGCCGTGGGGACATGCCCTAAGTGTTATGTTAGCTGTAATATGTGGGTCTACCTGATATCAATAAGTGATGCCAAATCTATATATTAATTTAATATTTTGCTCAATAAAAACACTTTAAAAATAAGAAAGCATGGCGGCGTGGCCTGCGATGTGAAGGGACCAGACTTGTGTGGCACGAGCTCCTCCTGAGACCAGCTCCAAATCTTCAATCAGGCGCTAAAAATGGAGCAGAAGAGAAACAAGAAGTCTTCTGCGACAACCGGGACTACTCCTGAGCAGACGGGACTCACCATCTCCAACTTTTTCGCCCCGCTGCAGGAGTTGGAGGAAGAGTCTCACTCATCCCCCAGCACCGTCTTGTCACGTAGCCTCGTCCGGCAGCACCCGCCGCACACAGTCGCCATCTCACTCAGAGACTTTACCAGCTCCAGAGACCGAGGGGCTGGGGGCGGCCCGCCTCGCCCACAGGACTGCGCCTCGGGACCATAGGCAGGAGATGTGCGGGGACACGACGGTGCCCGGAGCCCCTTCTCACCACCTGCGGACAGCGTCTCACAAGGCGGCGGACGAGGACCTGCGCAGCGCACTGCCGCATTCACAACCGGAGACCCGACAGACCTCGGGCAGCGGATCGCCGACGACTGACCACGGGACCTGTGACTCAGCACCCCGATCACCAGCGGAGGGACCGCGCGGCGCAGGAGAGGGGAGCGACACATCCTCACCGCACCCGGAGGCTCCGACACCTACTGGGCCTGCAGCAGTGATGCACCGGGACTCAGGTCAGTGTGAGGTGGGAGACCTCCATCTCAGCCCCGCGGGACCCGGGCCTATCACCCTCGGATAGTCTTCCCGGCAAGAAAAAGGGGACTGGAATATCCCCGATCCTCCGCAGTGGCCTCTAATTGACCCGAGGGCAGGGGCCAACATGGCGGGGACTGGGCAGCCGAGCCCCCCCATCAATGTCTCCACCAATTGGGAGGCGGAGGGTCCACCTCATGTAAGCCCTGTAATGGCGACCTCCCCTACCATCACCATACACCAGCAGGCGCCAGTTTCTTTACCACCCCCACTGGGACTGATTATCCCGCAAAACGCCCCTGCACACCAACGACCTCTTAACCCCGAGACCGCTCGGGTCCTCAGGCCTGCTACAAGCATGGAGGAATCGTGGAGCCCTGGTGGGGTGAGGCCCGTACTCCCGTCATCGACCTCGGTGGAGGCTCCCGACTGGTCACGGACCCGGCCGCCCCCACAAACTCAGGGGAAACTTCCCTCTGCCTCTGCTCTTTGCGGGACTCAGACCTCACTAATTGACCCAAAGTGAGGAGAAGCCTCCTGGACATCAAGCCCAAACTCCTCCACATGGGGCGGTAGCCCTGACCACCAACCAGGCAACCAGGGCCCCCTGTCCCCAGTCTCTGAGTGGCCTGTGGGTCTTGCCACCAACAGCCAATTATCGAGCCTAGCCTCGCCTGAAGAAGCCCTACGCACTCTAGAATCTCACCCAGAACTTCGGGCGCTATTGTCACTTTTACCAACTAAAATGGACATGCAAATTATGGCTCGAGAGATGCAACTGTTCTAGAAACAGGACCTGCGTCCTGTTCAAAATAGTGTAACAGACCTGCAACTCAGGGTTCAGCATCTGGAGAAGTCTCAGGAGACCACAAATGCCCTTATCTCTACTCTACAAACATCTGTAGCAGAGCACAAATCCCGTCACTCCCACCTTGTCGACCTGGCAAACAGGAACCACCTCAACAACGTTAGACTGAGGGGGCTGCCGGAGACCGTTACCACCGGGGAAATAATCCCCACTCTGACAAAGATCTTTAACGTCATCCTAGGAAGGCCGGAAGATACATACATCGAATTCACACCCAACTAGTTGGTTTCTCTCCGAAGGCCCAGAGAATGCGGAGGAGACAGGGCAGCCCTGATGACCAGCCTGCAAGAGTCGGGCCCCACCGCTGATTTCTCCTGTTTGTATGCCCAGATGGGCCCTGGTTGATGTTCTAGCCTTCGGCTTCCCTTTCACTGAATTCTCCCTGTTCACCTTACCCAGAGTCACAGCTGGGTGGCTCTATTTCATGTCCTGGACTCATGTGTTTTCATTCTTTCTCCTCTTCTGGTCCTAAAGAACTGTCACAAATTGTATTATCAATGTTTAATGATAGTGCCTCTGCAACGCTGACCGTGACCCACTCCGGTCTGGTCTATTCTCCCCTTATCTCTTCCCCTGTCCTATCCTCTCCTCCCCCTCCCTTGTGTTTTTTTTTATTTTTCCTTCCTCTCGCTTCTCCCTTTCCCCCTCTCTTTCCTTTCCCTTCATCCTGTGACACTAGGAGTGGTCGCGATCGGGTTCAGTCAATGATAAATGTCTCGGGAGGAAAGTGCATTATGAAATTGTGGAGTGCCTTTCCCTCGTATAACTTGTACCCCCTATAGTGATGGCCTCGGGTAGATTCCTATCGGCCAGCGCAGTTATGTATCTGCATGATTTAGTAGTTTGGCCTCCTATTGTTAGGCCTTTATTGTTTATGGTTAATCTTTTGGTCTCAGTTCTTAAAAAGTTCCTTAGATCGGCTCGGATGGCTCCACACTGCTCACCTTCAGGGGGTTGTACACACCGGCTTCCGCGTCTATTGCCCAATGGCTAATCTCCGGGTGACATCCCTTAACGTTAAGGGATTCAACTCCCCTGAAAAGCGGTCACAAATCTTGTACCATTTGCACAAGCAAAGATCACACTATGTCCAGGAAACCCATCTCCTCTCTTCCCATATCCAGCCCTATCGTAATAGATACTTCCCTGTCTGGTGTCATTGCAGTAGTTCTTCTGCAAAGGTCAAAGGAGTTGCCATTTTTTTCCATAAGTGCCTACCGATCACTATTTTAGATGACGATGCTAGGGCCCTCTTTGTTAAATTCAACCTGCAAGGCCAATTTTACACCCTAGTGAATATCTATGCGCCCAACACGGGGCAGCTTTCCTTTTTGGAAAAGACGCTTGATAACCTCACGTGTGTTGCACAGGGGCAGATTGTTCTCTGCGGGGATGTAAATTTGGCCTTGAACCCTTTGGTGGATACCTCCACGGGACGCTCATCAGTTGCTTTCCACTCTATCAATAAAATCAAGAGGCTGCTCCGTGATATGCAGCTGGTAGATGTCTGGCGGCTCCTGCACCCCGGAAACCGGGATTATACCTTCTTCTCTCCTCCACACAACTCCTACAGCAGAATCGACTACATTTTCCCACAACATTCCCTCTTACACTACGTGGTCACAGCCTCGATAGGCAACATCATACACTCGGATCATGCCCCGGTTCACTGCGACCTCATCCTCCCGAGACATAACCGCACCCCCTTCACGTGGAAACTAAATGAGTCCTTGCTCCTGGACTCCCTATGTGTCTCAGACCTACAGAAAACGATAGATGTATTTGTCGCTGCCCACACAGAGGATCCCACTTCACCACACATTAAGTGGGAGGCTCTGAAATGCACATTGAGGGGCACCCTCATAAAACACGGGGCAAGACTCAAAAAGGAAGCATCCGCCAAACTTCAATCCCTCATGTCCCGGCTGTCCTCCCTGGAGTCGCTCCACAAGTCGTCGGGCCGAGATTGTGACCTGAGAGCCCTTAATCACACCCGCCACGAAATTCTCCAGCTAATGGAGAATAGACACAAACGGTATCGCCAAATATGCTCCAGCTCCTACTACACGTAGAGTAACAAGCCGGGTCAGTTTCTGGCCCGAGCTTTACGAGACAAGAGGGCTTCCCTGTTTATCCAACAAATCAAAGACTCGGAAGGGAAGGTCATGCACCTTACAGAGGATATCTCGGCGATATTCCACAAGTACTATTCTTTACTGTACAACCTCCCCCCACCGCAAACCGGCCCCGCCTTCTTCAGGCCTACCTGACTAAGACGGCCCTTCTGCGCCTATCTGACCAAACCCTCGCCTCCCTGGAGGCGCCCTTTACTGTAGCGGAACTCCACTCCACGATATCATCCCTCCCTACGGGCAAGAGTCCTGGTCCTGATGGATACACGGCCTTGTTCTATAAAACCCTACACGAGGGATTGGCGCAGCCTCTCCTTACGTCCTTTAACTCAGCATCCCCGGAGTTCCCATTTGAAGCCGCGTTTCTAAGGGCTCACATTGTGGTTATTCCCAAGGAGGGTAAAGACCCATCGCAGTGCCAAAGTTACCGCCCCATATCCCTGATACACACTGATACCAAAATATTCGCTAGGATGATAGCCAACCGAATCAATCCACTACTTGGATCGCTTATCCATCCGGACCAGGTGGGCTTTACACCCTCCAGGGAGGCGAGGGATAACACGCTCAAGACCTTCTCATTGATCCAACACATCCACTCGCAGAAGTCTACTCCTATCATTAGATGCGGAAAAAGCTTTTGACCGTGTGGCCTGGCCCTTCCTCGGGGGTGTTTTGCGTTCCCTGGGTTTCGGCCCGACGATTTGTGGAAGGATCTTACCCTTGTACTCCTCCCCTCAAGCTCAGATCCGCATCAATGGCGCTCTTTCAAAACCTTTAGCTATTGGCAATGACACTAGACAGGGATGTTCACTTTCCCCTATTTTATACATCCTGGCAATGGAGCACCTTATGCAGGCTTTGCGCAATGATCCGAGGGTCCGGGGGGTCCAGGTGGGAAGTTCCCATTTTAAATGCTCCGCCTTCGCGGATGACCTGCTTCTGTACTTCACTGACCCTGGCACGTCTCTACCGGCAGCACTGAGGGTACTTGAGGAATATAGCACCCACAGCAACCATAAAGTCAACATGTCCAAAAGTTCTGCCTTGAGTTTCCATGTCTCGTCTGGCCTCCTAGAGCGACTTAAATCCTCGTTCGCGCTTGCCTGGGAGGACAAATCCTTCCGTTATCTTGGCGTGCAAATCCCCTCTGTCCCTGAAAGGATCTTTGACCTCAACTTCGCCCCAATGTTCTCTAAAATTAAACAAGACCTCACAAAATGGGACAGGAGGGATTTTTCATGGATAGGGAGGAACAACATCCTCAAGATGAATGTACTACCCCATTTGCTTTACTTATTCCAAGCCATTCCCCTTCTGCTACCGAAATCCTTTTTTAAGGATTTACGTAGACTTGTGTCCCAGTTTGTATGATTGCACGGCCACCCTAGGATAGCAGAATCCACCCTGGTAAGACCAAAGTCGGAGGGGGGTCTGTCCATGCCTGACTTTCAGGCGTACTACCTAGCAGCGGTAGCGGTGCGTACGCTTGATGCATTTAATAGGTCGAATCCCAAACTTTGGGTATTGCTTGAGAACCAGTTGTACAAGGCTCCTGTTGCAGCCCTCCCCTGGCTCTCGACCTCAGTGCTGTCGAGGGGCCTACTCAGCCAGCTCCCTCTCATAACGCGGACAACGGTGTCAGTGCATAGATCTTATGCATCCAGAATGAGATTATTCCCCCTGGAAGGCCCGTGTACCCCTCTTTTGGGCAACCCGGCCGTTCCGGAAACCCTCTCGATGGTGCTCGCTTGTTTGCTGGGAGTTACGGCCTCTTTCTCAATTTCTGACAGAGTGCTCTCTTCAAACGCATTAAAAGGATATGAGGAATTGAGAGGGGATGTAGCGACCACTCATTTCTCGAGGTTTCATTACTACCAACTATGTAGTCTCTATGCGAAATGGAAGCAGACGCTGGATCTGCACAGACCCCTCACCATGTTTGAGCAGTGGTGTCTGGGTAAATGCACGACAAAAGGTACCGTGTCTAGGATATAGGCTCATTTACTCCGAACCCGACCCGAGGGGAGATTGTCCTTTCAACAGAGCTGGGAGCGGGAACTCTGTATAAACAAGGACTGGAGTAAGGCCTTCTTTTTAACCCATAAGTCATCCATATCCTCCAAAGCGCAATAATTAAATTATAAAATACTGACTAGATGGTACCGCGTCCCGGCTCTGCTGAATGTTTTGTACCCGAGTGTTCCCAGCACCTGTTGGCGTTGTAAGTCGGACAAAGGTACAATGTCGCATAGTCACAGGAATAAAATTGCACAACCGACCCTCCACCATTCTTCTCTTTGATATCCCTCTACTGGCTAGCCTTTTGAAGGCTCATCTTCTCACCTCCCTCCTCCTGGCAGCAAAACTGCTGATCTCTAGACTCTGGCTTTCTGTAAGCAGCCCGACGATCATGGACTGGTTTAAGGAAATCCAGATCTGCAGAGGTTGGAGGAGTTCAAGTCGGACTCCCCCACACAGTATAACAAATACCTGCACATATGGGGCGAGTGGATCTCCTTTTGTAACTCCAGCTTATACAACTCCTACTTGTGAGGAGGAGTATCTTCTTCTAGGGTCTAAACGCCGGGGCAATTTTCGCAATTGGTACAGCGTACACGGAACGGTGCTGAGCCGATACCGAGTCGATTGTTTCTTTTTCTTTTCAACTGTTGTTGTGCTATTTCTGTATATCTGTTACTCATTTACACATGGCTGTACTGTCATGGACCGCGTGGGCCTACACAGCGTTCATCGATGCACGTGTACCAAATGCTCCTTAACCTGAAAGTCTCTTGCTGTATGCTCACGACATGAGTTTTTCCTTTAATAAGGATTACCCATTGGATAGTGCTAAACATGTCTTCTTGCGCATAATGTATGTTCCTTGTTTATATCCACTTGCCTTAACAGTCTATTAAGTGTATGCCTTGTCTGTGAATTTTTACAATAAAAGAGTTTGAATGCAAAAAAAAAAATAAAAAATAAGAAAGCATGTTTATACATTGCTGTATATTATGAAAATAGCTCCATCATGTAATATTCACTTTTTCAAATAGAGGACAAGTGGCTAAATGTCAGTTCATTTTGCCACTTACCTTCACTATAACAGCGCACAGCGTTCTCCTCCCCTCTAATCCCATCCTACTCATATTCGTGGTGGAAGGCCCAACCTCGAAAAAGGACACAGAGACAAGGGTTGGAAGAAATGGCCACAGCGGCCGTTTTATTAACATAAATACAAATATACAAAACATAATCCAACTGTAGGTATGCACCCACATATCTCTGTCCCATCAAAACCCAACGGATACTCCAAAACTTTATCCGTAACCATGGGGCTGAGGTCCTTGGAGCTAACGTAGGTCTGGCGGAAAGCCCGATGTTCCGATCTCCTTTACCTTGCCCTCAGCCGTCACCACCGATTCAAGGGCACCAAAAGCCACCTCAGGTGGCTACCACTCTCCACCAGTTCTCAAGGACACCGCCCTGCAGAGCCCCCGCCTTCGCCAGACCATTCCTCAAAGGGCCACCAAACAAGGAGAGACCAGATTCTATCTGCCTCCCCCGCCGATTTCCACAAACTCCAAGGACCCCACCCCGCCCCCGCCACTGTGACAGAAAAGATACCCTTTTAACAACAAACCATCCAAACTTACTTCCCCCAAAAAACTAAGGGAGGGAGGGTGGGACTGCTTCTGCCGCCGGCGCTTCTGATCCCCTGCTCCGTGCAGGGCGCGGTTTAAATACCCCGCCCCCACCCTTGGACGGAACGCATGTCGCGAGGGGACGTGGCCAACGCGAGGGGCGGGGCCCCGTTCTGGACATGTTTCCTACTGCATCTGCTGGCTGGGAGAGAGCGGAAACAGGCAGCGTCCTTGGTTAGGTCGTCGACTGTCAGACTAAGGCCGTGTTCACATGGCTTATTCAAGACGGAATTGCGAGCCGGATTGCGCTCGCAATTACGGCTTGAATAAGGGGCGGGGGCGGGGTGGGGGCGCGGCCCGCCGGCCCCATAGACTTGCATTATACACGGCGCATATTGCGCCTGGATAATGTGCATGTCAGTTTCTCCCCGCCCGGCGGATTCGCCGAGCTGGTAGGAGCGACGGAATCCACTGTTCTCTATGAGAACGGTGGATTACCGTAATAACTGCGATGGATTGTACGCAGTACGGCGCCAATCCGCACCGAAATAAGCTGTGTGAACGGCCCCTAAGGGAGACATGTATGAAACTAGGTGGATTGAAGTTCATTTTCTCATCGATTTTTCAGTGTCAAATGTGCATGAATGTATGAAAGTGGATTTTGTGCGCTCATAAATGGTGTCTAAAGTTCATCGCTTCGCCTGTGTGTTTGGTACATTACGGAAGCGCCAAACATGTATAAAGGCTATAGATAGGCTGGAAATAAAAAAAGTCATTAGAATAGCATGTCAGTGAATAGAAACTATGGTAGTGATCTTGCTTGGAGGACCATAGGTCCCAGCAAGACCTGCAGTGTGCTGGCTCTTGCTGTATGTAGAAAAATAAATTTCACATTTAATGTAGTAAAAATTAAAAATCTGAACAACATAATCAGTGGGTTATTTAATGTAAAATTAGTTTTAGATTCTATTAATTTTAAATACATTTTATAGGAGATATTTTTATATTTTGGGATATATATACATTTTTTATTAAATTTAAATAATTTAATTTTATATAGTTTGATAATTATCATAAATTACTTTTTATTATTGCACTGGTGTAAGTTGAGAAACATTGGACATTTTTTTAAAATAACAGCAAATCTAGCTCACACACATTGAAATAGATCTGCCTGTTCCAGCAGTAATGCACCTAGTTTTGCCTACCCGCATATGTGTCTAATATAATGAGTGTGGCGCCCCACGCCCCCAGAGCGCACCCTCATGTTAGGCGCATTAAAAATCATCTTATGAACAATGCGCCTAAAACATTTGTTTGGCGCATTAGAAATCGTAGACTGCCCCCTTTGGCGCATTTTACACTAGAAAAGGGTGAAAAACCCAATCATACATGTCTCCCTAAATACCTATCCTCAGCTTGCCTGTGTGTCCCCCGTTTCTCCCACAGTATAAAGGGAGAAACCTGGATGGTGGCGACTAAGTTGCAGGCAGCACTGACTGTTAAAGAGGGGGAGCAGAACATTATGAGCAGCAGTAGTGTTCCTTCTTTTCCCTTCCGGTCCACCCTGTATTTTAAGTTACCATGATGCCACAATTAAGGCCCTGGGTTGGCTGGTTGAATTGTAATACATAAGCCCTGTGAGCATCCAGTCCCTAGCAATCAGCATTGTGTTTTACATTACTTGCAATGTAAAACTTGCATCAGCGTTCAGACGAGTGATCGCCAATGTGTGTCTCACTGCGTCTTTCTGATGCGTCTTTCGGATGAATTCAAAGAATTGACATGTCAATTCTTGATCCAAAAGACGCAGCAGGCGCCCTATTTAAAACTATAGGATGTGATCCTGCTGCAGCCAAAATGCATCCAAACACGCAGCTGCATATTGAATGCATTTTGGCTCCAATTGACGCAGCGTTTTTGGATGCGATTTTCGGATCCTAAATGGATCCAACATCGGATCCAAAATGACGTTTGAACATACCCTAAGGCTAGGTTCACCCGGATTAACTGCGGGGCGTAATTTCCCCCCGCATTTACGCGGTGTGGCCGGGGGTGGGGCGGGCGCGGGGGAGTGAGCGGGGCCCGGCACTTCTCCGGCTCATAGACAGTCATTGCTAGCGGCGCGTATACGCAGCTAGAAAGTGACATGTCAATTAGCTCCCCGCCCAGCGGCTTCGCCGGGCGGGGAGAGGAGACGTAATCCATAGTTCTCTATGAGAACTGTGCATTACCGTAATGAATGGGCCGTTTTCAGCCCGTAATTGGCGCACTCCGGCGCGTAATTACGGACCGAAATACGGCCCATTTTAAGCCGTGTGAACATAGCCTAACACTCACAGGGACGGATGTTCTAGAACTAATTGTACAGCTATGTTGGTAGAGAGTCGGCTGTCACTGATAGCTGAGCTCTCCACTGAGAAGACAGGAATTAATTATCACCGTTCCTATCTCCTCAATCAAGGAACACTGCATACTAGTGATGAGCGATTACGTTGACTATCGTCATCGGGTCGATAGTCGATATCGGCAATTATCAAGACGATTTCCGATAGTCGATAATAGATTATCGCCGATCACCATTAAAGTCTATGGGAGAGGAACAACACCTTCATTCTTACACCCAAACAGGGGAGGAGAAGCTGGAATTAACATCCACAAGAGTCAAATGGATACCTGCTACATCTTAGGCAAGACAATTAGGCAACAAGAGTCACAGAAAAAAACTCACAGACCATTCACTATCCCTGTCTTGTAGCACAGCATGACCTTTAAACCTGCATGACCCACAAATTAACCCCTTCACGACCCTGGGCGTATGAGTACGTCCCAGGGCCGCTCAGGGGCTTTGTAGGGGGATCGCGCCGCGACCCCCCCGCACAGCCGCCGGGTGTTAACGGCATATCGCCGCTAACACCCGGCAGTAACAGCGCCGGCAGGTGGCTCCGCTCGCTGGCGCTGTTTTACCCATCAGACACCGCGGCAAAGATGGCCGCGGCGTCTGAATTAACGCGGTGATCGGCATCAGTGCAGCTATGTTGCGCTGATCCAATCACCGGGCATTGTGGTGGGGAGCCTTGTGAGGGCTCCCGTCACTTACCCTGGCCGGTTTGCCCCACGTCCGTCCGCAGACAGGAAGTGGGGAAACCGCCATCTTTGTACACCCTAATGCATTGCCTATGCAATGCATTAGGTTGTATTAACAATCGCGCCCCCCTAGGGGTCAAGCACCATAGGGGGACTAAATGTTACAGTAAAAAAAAAAAATTAAATAAAGTTTTAAAGTACAAAAAAAAAAAAGTATTAAAAGTTCAAATCACCCCCTTTCCCCATTTTACAAATAAAATCATTAATATAATAAATAAGTTACACATATTTGGTATCGCGCCGCGTCCGAAAAAGTCGATCTATAAAAATATAACATTATTTATCCCGTACTCTGAACACCGTAGAAGAAAAAAAATTCCAAACGCTAAAATTGCGTTTTTTGGTAATTTTACGTCACTCAAAAAATGGAATAAAAATGATCAAAAAAGTCGCATGCATTCCAAACTGCTAGCGATAATAAGTACACTTCAGCCCGCAAAAAATGCCCCTTCACTTACGTCAATAGGTGCTAGTACAAAAAAGTTATTGGTCGCACAAAATGGCGCCGTGGCGCAAATTTCAAAAATAGAAGATGTTTGGAATTTTTTTTACGGTACCCATACATAACGGAAACCCTACATGTTTGGTATTGCCGGATGCGTAACAACCTGTAGAATACAGATAACACATTATATTTATCAAAGATTGAACGTCATAAAACACCCGCAAACATGGCGAAAATACGTTTTTTTTCACAATTTGTCCCACTTGGAATTTTTTTGCGGTTTCCCAGTATAATCTATAGTATAGTGAATAACACCATTAGAACGTACATCTTGTCCTGCAAAAATAAAACCCTCATGTGTCTATGTAGGTGGAAAAAAAAAAAAGTTATGGCTTTCAGAAGGCGGGGAGGGAAAACCAAACGGGGTCACAAAAAAACCCCCCGGGTCCTGAAGGGTTTAAAGTCCAGAAGGCAGTATGATTGAACCATCATTTACTTGAACTGGACATTGACTATCCCTGTCCTGAATTGCAGCTTGAGCCCCCAAACCTGCATGACCCCCAGATTAAAAAGTGCCGGAAAAAGGAGTCTTTTCAACCACCATATAGTTTTACTGGATATTGACTAAAACCTGTCCTGTACCGCAGTATGCCTTAAAACCTGTTTGAACCCCAGTTTAAAAAAAGTCCCGGAAAAAGGGTCTTTCAACCACCTTTTTTAGTTTCACATGGACATTGACTATACCTGCCCTGGGCCACAGAAATGACCCCTAACCTGTTTTGCCCCAAGATCACAAAGTGGCACTATGCTATTTTGTACAGTGACTGTCATTTTGTATATTTTTTGGTAACTGACATTTGTTTACAGAATTTATTTAGGGAAGTTTTAGTTATCGTTTTACATTGTTATCAGTTTGCTTTTTTTTCAAGTGTGATAACATACAACATACAGCCCTCCCTGCAGTTTTTAAAGGTATTTTTACACGTGTAGATGTGTTAATTCGTCCGCACACCCCATAAGTAATAAAAATGTCCTAATCATCCCCAAAACACTTCTTAGTTGTGTAAGCAACCAGCAGGAAAGATAGTGGATGGAAGGTATGTCCCTAGTATTATGCAGCAAATGGTAAGGAAGTTCCAGGATGTCAGAGAGGCCGATCCAGTGGACAGCCCAGTCTTTCCACAACAGCAGAATTTGGCAGCAAGGGAGAAACTGCACTATGGGGCCACCAAGGAACCGGACCTTGGTGGGGAAAAGTCAGCAGTATAGATAAGTAACCATGGGTTCTACTGTTTGTGTATTTTTGTTATAGCTGCTTTTGCAGCTTTTTTGGGCTGCTTTTTCTGAACGGCTGTAGCGTGGGTGGGAGGCCGTTCACCCCTCCGGTCCGGGCTTTACTGGTATCCCTAGGCCTTTAAAGCCTGTGCAGGAAGAGACCAGGTGATAGAGTCAACCTGGTGATGATTGCTGTCAGGATCATTTCTCCAGGTGGTGCTGAGCAGGAAGGAGCCTGCTACAGACCACTGAACCAGACCGGGAGTCTGCTTTCCAAGACTTTACCTGCCATACGGTGGAGTATAACCTGTGTGCCTTTTGTTGCTGGAAGTATAACTTATGTTTTGTGAAAAAACACTGCGGGTAACACAATTTTACAAACTGAATCGTGTCACCCAAGACATACCATTAAAAACATCCCTAGGGGTGAAATGCTAAGAGCTAGGCGCAACTGTACTAACACAGCAGATTTTCTAAAGGAAAACTTTGAGATTGAACAAAGGTTAAAAGCCAGAAATTATTCCTCTTGCAGCTTAAAATGTGCTAAACAGATGGCACTACATAAAACACGTAACAGTCTGCTGCATAAACAATACCAACCGGCCAACAAAACTCCTACAACCCGGAATCCCATAGTATTCACTACCACCTATAGTATGGAATTTCCTATTATATCAGATATTATGAAAAAGTTTCTTCCTATACTTACCTTAGATCCACTTCTATCTGATTGCTTTTCAGGAGGTTTTAGATGTGTAGCCAAGCGAGCGCCCACCCTAAGACAGCGTCTTTCACCTAGTCTGTTCCAGGACTGTTCACACACATCAACATGGTTACGTTTTCCTGGATGTTTTAGATGTGGTTATATCAGATGCACTTGTTGTAATGTACTCAGCCAATCCTCTTCCTTCAGGTCATTACAAACAGGCAAAGATTATGCTATTAAACAGTATATTAACTGTAATACTCAATATGTAATCTATTTAGTAACTTGCCTTCAGTGCTGCGTCCAATATGTTGGATGCACCACTTGTAAATTGAAGGAACACATAAGAAGGGCATCTATCGGATGCTCGGGGCCCGAGTGCACACCGGGTCGTCTGCAGTGTCGCGGCATTGTGCAAAGGGTTTTATGCAGGTAATAATAATACTTCCTGGTACAGGGAATAGAAAGGGTCAATCTCCCACCTAGAGGCGGTGATTGTAAAAGGTTGTTACTTAACCGAGAATCCTTTTGGATTTTTACATTAAAAAACCAGAATGCCATATGGGTTGAATAGCAGACAGGATATTATTTTGCACTATTAATATGATGTATCGATATGTTATAAAATGTATATGTCCTGTTTTGTTTTTTGTTTTGTTTTGTATCTTGAGTCAGACACAGGCACACCGTACATAGAACAGGTGTCTTAACTTACTAATTAGCAATGCTTTATAAGTAGGTCTGTGTATGTGTTTTACCATGCTACGACTAAGAGCCATTTTGTTGTTTGGGCCTGAAACGCGTGAGAAGTTTCTCCTGGATGTCTTGTTTTATCTTCACTCTGCATTAACGTGGATTTTTACTTGCATAAAGCTGAGCTGGACTTCATCTCTTCATACATTATGTTTTGTGCGGCATGTTAAACGGCTGACGTAAGCCTACGATATAAGACTGTCTGTTTGTTTTGCTGTTTTGTGTGCTTCTAAAATAAACCCTATATTTTTGGTTGCAACCATCCCGCTTGTGACTACCTCTGTGACAGCTAGTCCCCACAGTTGAGAAGACATTTGCCCTCCTGGCTTCTGAGAGTGATTCAGCCAATCAATTCAATGGTTTCATTTTTCCTCCAAATCCTTCTTCAGTGATTAGGGACAGACTCCCCTAGAGATCAAATATGCGACCACCATAGTGACTCCAGCCCCAGAAAATTATATAAACCTCAAATTGTGCAATTTGTGTCCAGCCCTTGAGCAATTTATGACACAACTTAACCTCACAGAAATCACCTTTTTAAAAAACTGATTTTTTAAAGAATTTTGAAGCTCTCCTGATTGCCCGTAAAGGTTGGGGAACCAGTTGCTTTCCCCTCAGCCATCTGTTTTAACACGGAGGTCAGCTGCCAGGGCCAGACTTACAGTGGGTGCGGTGAGAGCCCAGCAACGCTGTCATCTATAACACGCAGGTTTCACTGCCCGGCTGGGTTACAGGGGTGCGGTGAGAGCCCAGGTGGCGCCGATCATTAACACGGAAAAAAAGCCCCCTTTTGAAACACAAGAAAACAGTCGGTGCTAAGAGAGTGTGGAAGGGAAGTGTGAGGTAAGACCTCCCGCCTTCCCCCATACACAATCAAAACCTGGGGAGCGCTTGCCCCTCCGTAATGAGTGCGGACCAATTGAGCTTCATTGAAAATGCTGGGTGGTTGACGTTCTGTTCCACCCAGGTGCCCTTTTACTTGGCCATTCTTTTTCTCGTTTTACTCAACTGCTGGAGGAAATGGTCTCTGTTCTTTTGTTCTCTGTCCGTGCTCCATACTCCATGTCCTCTGAATAAACCTACATTCTGGTCAAGTCTTTACAGTACTCCCTTGTACAAATCAAAGGAATATTTGTACCAGCTATTTTGTACATGCAAGTTTCTTAGTAGTTTAATTCTTAGAAAAACCATTTTTTAATATAGGTATTGGAATAACACCACGTCTTTGTTTCTCTTTTTTTTAATTGTATTAAATGGGTTGTTCTCTCAATCACGCGATTGCTAGCTATGTTAAAGATCTTGCAAAAACCAAGATCATTTGCAATATGTGTCCGTTAACAGTGTCCTACCTTTCCTGTTTCTGACCAGCACCATCATCCCTTGAGCCACTCTTGACTATTGTGAGAACAACTGTCTGGTAGAAACCACATTTTTTACATTAGGGAACCTGTAGTATGCTGCATGTCACAGCAAAATACCCCAAAAAGTCAAAACATGGACCTTGAGCCACTCTTGACAAATGTGGAAGAACAATGTCTGTAGAAACCACAAATTCTTTTACAATAGGAACCTGTAGTCTAGCTGCATTTAACAGCAAAATGCCCCCAAATATTCAAAACATGACCCTTGAGCCACTTTTGACAATTGTGAAGAACAAAATGTCTGTTAGAAACAACATTTTTTTTATATAGGACCTGTAGCATTGCTGCATTTCACGCAACATGACCCCAAAAAAAATTATAAATATGACTTATCAGCCACTGTTAAAAATTGTGAGGGAGAAATGCCACTTAATAGCCACATTTCTGTTCCAAAGGACCATGATTATAGCTGTATCTCACAGCACTATGACCACAAAAAATTATAAAAATGACTCCACAGCCTCTGTTAAAATTGTGAGGGAGAAAATGCACTTAATAGCACATTTCTGTTCCATAAGGACCTTGATTATAGTGTATTCACAGCATTATGACTCCAAAAAACCGTTTGACAATGCAAAAAAATCTAAAGATGAATGTTGGGAGGTAAATGGAATTACGTTTTGTCATGAACCTCGCTGTCTTTTACAGTCTCCTCACAGCAAAAACAGCAAAATGAACTATTCGGAACTGTGAAAAAAAAATTGCAAGTAAGAAATGATCATTTTAAAAAAAAGTTTTCAAGAGGACCATTTCTATCTGTTTAAGATGAATGTGAAGTAGACCGGCAATAATCGGTGACCTCGGCATTTGGTGGCCACAACATCATCAGAGATCCATGCCTGATTCATCTTTGAGAATGCAAACGATCCACATTATCTGTGGAAAGCCGGTTGCGTTGTCTGTAATGACACTCCAGCTGTGCTGAAGGTGGACCGCTCAGATATTGACGCTGGCTGCTGGGCAGGACAACACCTCTATGGCATGGCGAGCGAGCTCAGGGCATTCGTCCATTTTGGATACCCAGATGTCATATTGGGTCGGAACACTATAAAACATCGGTGTTGAGGACGCAGATGAGTCATGCACCATGATTTAGCTGGTGTCTGTGTGTCTGGATGTGTGCCCTGCATTGCATGCGTTTGGTGAGGTGGTAATTAAAGATTGCCAGAGGCACCCATTGCTTCTTCCATCTTGCCTGCTGCTGCTTGCGGTGCCGCTCGGCTACCTTGGCACTCTACTGCTGTCACGTCGTGACGTTGTTCCACACGTGACATTTGAAAAGGTGAAGCAGACCATCAGATGTTATCCAGGTTGATCATTCAGCAGGTCTTCCATTCCTTTGCATTTTTATCTCTATTTGGTGTGGGTGCGAAGGAAAGTGCTGAGTTTTTGTTTTGTACCGGGGATCCCAGGAGGGTGGCCCCCACAGTAACTGTTGTTCATTTTTGATGGCCTTAATGCGAGGATCATGTTGGAGGGAAATGGAGCATACAAAGCACTTTATGTGAGGATGGAGCTTGATTTCCCAAGCCTCTGGGTCAAGGGCACTAGCAAAATGATCTTCCATCTTCCTCCTCCACCTCAAATTCTCGCCAACCCCTTTCCAGGCAGGGCCGTCGGTTACGTCGGTGTCTAGGAATTCCTCCTCACTACTCTCCTCCGCTTCCTCCAGCACGCTTCAACACAGCCCTTGACTTGCTCAGATGAGCACATGAGCAGCTGATGCGCCGCCTTGCACTTTCTTAACCCTGGACCCCGAACCACTGCCTAATGAAGGACCGATAAAATTGAAGAAACTGTCGGGACTTGTAGATTCCGCGGAGAGGAACGGCTCGTTTGTCCGCATCTGTGTCCATCTCTTCTCCGTCGCTGGAGGGACCTGGAAGTTTCAGACGTGTCCAACGTTCGTTTCCAGATCTAAAGGATCACCACAAATGCTCATGCTTGCAAGGAGCATGTCCGCACTACATGACCATTTTGGTGGCTCTTCATAAATGGCCAGGATTGTGCAAGCTCTTTCACATGCCTCAACTCTCGGTGACTCAACAGCCCGAGGTGCCGCACCGCTGGCTTGTTAGGCATGTGTCACTTCGTCCTGCGTAATGGCAGTGCGCTTGCTCCCACAAACGCTGGAGCATGGGAGGGGTGTAATTCCGGTGTAGCCACCGTCAACAATGAGGACGGTTGAAGGGAGGCCGAGCTGACGCTGCAACGCAGCAAGGCGGAAGACGAACAGGGTGCGCATGGCGGAAGTGCGAACTCAGACCCTCGAGCCTTTCCTCGAGCAGCAGTCCAGACCCGGGTAGCTCTTTAGAAATTTTGGGACGGATGCGGTTTCATGACATGTGCCAGGCAAGGGATGTGCTCTAGCCTACCTATCTTAATGGGCGGCACCAAGCAGATTTCGCCCGTTTTATCGCACACCACCTTGCCTGGCACAAGGTTTCTGGCAACCCCCAGACAGCTCTCTGATTGTGTTCAGTGGACGGTCTCCAAAACAGTAATTTCAACACGGCTGGTTTCTTGGGGCACGTGATGCCCACCAGAGGACCTTTGGGTGAAAGAGCCATGCACCATCTACGGTTGTTGAAGAGCGTGCGCCGAGCCTACGTGAGCCACCGTCACCCCCAGAGACATCCACCCCAGGCCCCACCCCAGTGAGCTGTCAGCGAATATTTTAATAGCGGCTTGGCCGTGCTACTAGTTCATGTCGGGTGTCGGTGTTGAGTGTGACTTTGGACACAAGATGCAGAAAACGCACTTGAAATTTTTAGATGACACGTGGACTGACCAGGGCGTGGGGGCGGCTTTTCTGGCAAAGAAATGCCTGCTCAGCATCTGGTATTGGGTTTCGCCTTTGCCTGCCATTTCCATTGCAGGCCCTTACCTGCCCCCATTCTGTGTCCACAGCACGGAAAAAGTCAACATTTCCAAGTCAAAAAGCCTGGCAATGCGACATTTATGGCTTTTGGCTTTCGGGGATGGTTTGGGTTACAGTGTTTTCTTCTGCTCCCAAACCTGGAAGACAGAGGATGGGCTGCAGACTGGCCGCTGTACTACGGAGTTGAAGTCGTCAAACTGGAGAAGGAGATGGGGGTAGGAATGGGGGTCTCTGGTGGTGCTGGTGGTACTCGGGCAATCGAGTGGAGGCTGAAGCGGAGGCTGGATCCTTGATCAAGATCTGAGAGACATGGGCAGCTGAGGAGCAGTGAGGAAACGCTTGGTGGTGGTGGCGGAGGAGAAGGTAAGCGGAGTCAGAGGGTGTGTGACAGTGGTTGGAAGCCGGCAGTCGGTCAGGCCTTTTTTGGGCCAAGTGTTGCCTCCATTTCAATCATGCATTCGCTGCATGTGACTAGACATGTTGGTGGTGGTTAAACCACCTAAGATTCATGCCTCTACTGAGCGTTTACGGCAAAGGCGGCATTTGACATCGCTGGGTGGAATCAGGGGCTTGCCTTAAAGAGGCCAGGCTTGAGAGGTCCTGGGACCTTTTTGACGGAGATAACGCGGAGGAGCGGGGTTTCCGCTGACCATGGTGGGGAATCATCCCCAGCAGACTTCTGCGACGCCCTCTCCCTTTTTGAGGCGGGACCCGTAATGGCACTACCCCATCGTCCTTCTCCTCGTCCAGTGATTAAAGCGCTCAGCAAGCAAAATTCTGCTGAAAAGACCACGTTGGATCCGCAATGTTGTCATCACTCATCACAACAAAGGTGACTTCCTCGTCCTGACATTCTGCATCCAGGAGCTGCGGGCTACAAGCAAGAGGCACTGCAAGGCGTTTCCGACCGCCCGGGATTTTTGCCGATTGACCGTCTTCCTTCTCCTCCTCTGATGGCATCAGTAAACTTGGGCGTCAGAGAGAGAAAATCATCCTCTTTGCCTCTTGATCTTTTAACATGCCTTCTGATCCAAACCGCTTTTGTCATCAAAGAGGTCTTCAGAAAATGGATTATCACAGTGGTGGGTACACGACGTTGACATTTGGGTGCCCTTCGATTCATGTTGGACGGATGCTGATGATGCTGATGATGAATTTGTGGCCGGGGATGGGAGGAAGAGGAGGTAAGACTGCTGGATGCAGGTTGCGATTAACCACTGAAGAAACAGATTGGCGGACGCTGTTCGTTACTGTGTTCACGGGCCCATGAACCCAGCGATGACAGGCTGTCGGTCTGCAACCGACGATCGCTGGCATGCGTGTTATCGCCAGCACTGGAAAGGAGCAACTTCTCTCGTACCTCTACCTCCTTGTACTATCCACCTCTTTTGCTCGCTTACACCTGCATATATCGACTCATGTTCAGAAGATAAAATTTGAGAAGGTATGAAGAGTTTTGGAAAGTCTCTTATTAAAAGAAGGCAAATCACAGCTATTTCAAAATCCCTCAAATCAAAACAAAAATTGCTGTATTCAAATTAAGTGCAAGGTGCTCTATATTAACAAATATGGACTGCGCCAAAGTTAAAAAAACACCTCTCTGAAATGTATACGGATAATAAATGTGGAGGTTTTCGCACATTACAAATACACTGCGGGTGACTACAAAATTGCCTGTATTCAAATTAAGTGCCAAGGTACCTCTATCAACAAGCTGGACTTCCCAAAATGAAAAAAGCACATATCTGAAATGTATACGGATAATAAATGTATTTGTGACCTAAAAAAATACACCTGCGGTGACGACAAATTTGCTGTATTCAAATTTAAGTGCAAGTTGCTCTTATCAACCAAAGCTGGAGCTGCCCAAAAGTGAAAAACACCTATCTGAAATGTATGATACGGATATTAACGGTTTTTGTTGCACCTAAAAATATTACCTGAGGTGGACGACAAATTGCTGTGTTCACAATTTAAGTGCAAGTGCTCTATCAAACAAAGCTGGACTGCCCAAAAGTGAAAAAAACACCTATCTGAAATTGTATATGGACTAATAAAGTGGAGTTTTGCACTAACAAGATACACCTGCAGTTACTAGAAACGATCTGTATCCTAATATTAAGTTCAGGTCTGACCCAACATTACAAAGTAATATTTCAACAGAAAACTGTTAATAAAAAGCCATTGCAATGCAATGGTCTAACAAAGTCTGGGCTGCACAAATATCCAGTATACATCACCCCAATATCACATAAAAAACACCACCCACCCCCCCAACAACTTTTAAAGAGCTTGTCTGTGTTCGCGGCCTTGTCCCCCCAGTGACTTTACAGCGCTAGATGGCTCCTTTAAAATTATCAGCCTAAGTACCTAAAATTCAGCAATCTATAAATCTACCTGAAAGTTCTAATGTTCACAGAAAAAGCACTAGCTGTCTGTGTTGAGTTCGTGAGAAAATAGAACAATTTCGCTGAGCTGTTTGCTGAGTGTTTGGACAAGAGAGCCGAGCCGCACGTCCACTAATGCTATGAGACACTGACACACAGCTGACATGAAACAGGAAGGGGCTGTTCTATGTAACAACAGAGTCATGTGATTATTTCCAGCCACATCGCAACATTACCTCATCCAAGTCATGACGTCGCACACACAGCTCACCCTGCTGGTATTATGTAGGCTGATTTTCTGGCCGGCAAATGCAGGAGCGCCTGGAAAATGGCGCGATATTAATAGATATGCGCAGACAGATTTTCAACCTAAATTACTCGCGATGAAGAGAAGACAATTCTGATCAAACATAAAAACCGTGATGCCGATTTCAAACTTTGTCGATAATAATCGCTCTACACTACTGAACACAAACAAACAAGCAGAAAAGCGCGCGCATGTCGGGTCACATGAACAACCAGGCTCAGTAAACTGACTTGAGCTCTAGGATCTCATCAGACCCAGATCAGCTCTGCAGTCAGTGCAGGAAATGTACAGGGTGGGCCATTTATATGGATACACCTAAATAAAATGGGAATGGTTGGTGATATCAACTTCCTGTTTGTGGCACATTAGTAGGGAGAAAACTTTTCAAGATGGATGTTGATCATGGCGGCCATTTTAATGTCGGCCATTTTGGATCCAACTTTATTTTTTCCAATGGGAAGAGGGTCATGTCACACATCAAACTTATTGTGAATTTTACAAGAAAAATGATGATTTGTTTGGTTTTAACGTAACTATATTCTTTTCTTGAGATTATTTACAAAGTTTATGACCCTTTTTAAAATGTGTTCAAACTGTGCCATTGTGTTGGATTTTTCAATGCAACCATCTTTCTCCCACTCCTGAACACACTATAGCAACACCCATAGAAGAAATGAAAGCTAGCTTCCAGTATCTGTTGTTTCAGATGCGTGCACATCTATGTATACTTCACAGCATAGACAATTGTCTTCAGATGACCGCAAAGATAAAAGTCTAATGGGGTCACATAGGGGGGAGACTTTGGTGGCCATTCAACTGGCCCACAATGACCAATCTACTTTCCAGGAAACTGTTCATGTAGGAATGCTTGCGGGACCTGGACACCCATAATGTGGTGGTGCACCATCTTACTGGAAAAAATCCAGGGAACGTGCCATCATTCAGTGCATAAATGAGGACAACACATCATCATGTAGCAATTTCAGATATCTCAGTGGCATTGAGGTTTACATGATCGAAGACTGGCCCACTATCTTTGTACTCCCATATACCCCACCATACCATCAATTTTGGTGTCCCAACAGTCTTGTAGGGATCTATCCACTGTGGGTTGAGATGCTGCAGCAGCTGGATTTTGTAAGGGTGCCATTTGTGAGTAGCTAATATCCGCAGAAGGGATGTTCGACTGATGCCACTCGCAGTGGACATGTGAAGTGCTACGATGTGGGTTCTTGTGAATTGAAGCTAGGACAAGCCATGATGTTTTCTTCATTTGTAACAGTTTTCTTGCGTCCACATTTTGGCAAACCAACACTGAACTCTTTCACGAAATTTGGCAAGCAGTTTGCTAAACTGTAGGCATTGGAGTTGGGTGGTCTTGTAGGGTGTCTTGCATTTGAAATCTGCGGCAATGACCCGGCTACTGCGTTAACCGACATCAAAACAATTTTATCCGTCTCCTCATGTGTTAAACCTCTGCAACATGTCAATGGCTGTAAACAAAGAGATGCTTATAAATATCATAAACCGAATAAAAGTTACGGTAAACAAGCACAACATTGTTTTTTATTGTGAATTTCTCAGTGTTGTTGTGTTACATGACCCTCTTCCATGGAAAACAATATAATAGTTGGATCCAAAAGGGCCAACTTCAAAATGGCCGCCATGGTCAACATTCATCTGGAAAAGTTTTCCCTTTCCCAAGTTTGTCCCACTAATGTGCCACAAACAGGAAGTTGATATCACCAACTTTCCCATTTTATTTTAGGTGCTAGTCAATAAATGGCCACCCTGTAGTTCACCTGTGACTGGGGCTCATATACAGTTACAAGAGAAATTTGTGTTTCCTCTAAGCAGACTACTTCAGGTTCATCATCCTGAACTTGCGTAAGTGTTCTTAGATGAAGTGCGTAGTTCCAATAAAAACCTTTTGCTGAATAATTCAAGGTTTGCACTACATGTTGTTATTGCGGCTGTCCATCTGATTTGCCTCAGTGGATATGGATTCAGATTTTTCTCAGAACCTGCTTATTTCGTATCTGATTAACTACTCCACATGGCATCGTGGCATTTTGGCGTGAAGAATCGGCTACTGCAATTGCATTTAACCTCACGGGAGTGTTGTGCCGGCCTAAGCACAACCGTATAAGGTGGAGAAGATTACCATTACACCTCTAAGTTGTAGGGATATCCATCTCAGAGTTGTATTACACTAGGGAGTGTACATTTGTACACCAGGCAGGTGATGAGGAGTGGTGGAGTGGGTGGGGGCTGTTAGTGCGGGTACAGTAAGTATGCTACTGTACTGTGTTGCACTAAATTCCTCCGCTTCATCTACCTGCTATATATGTACTATTACTTTGCGCACTAAATCCCCCATCATCTCCATAGTACTATGAGGTTGTTTAGTGAGCAAAGTACAGTCTACAGGCAGGAAAAGGGGTTTTATTGCAATGGCAGATAGACAAGATGACGTCTAGATTGCAGCACTGTTGGCCCTAAACTCGGAAAGGCCATATAAACTTCGGAGAACAGAAGAACTTACAAATCCTGGTGCTGCTGTCACTCACTATGTGGCAGCTTTGTGCACAATGAAGGGGAGATGACTGTGATCTGCAGATACAGAATAGCCACAAAAGCTGCTACACGGACACCAACACTCATTATAAGGGGGAATAGTAGCTGGCAAAACTCCGGAGTATGAGAGTTCCGAACTCCCAGAGAAATCATAGGGGAACAGCTGCAAGCGCAACCTCTCCATTCTCTGAAATGGTCCATTCATAGCTTGCTACGAGCAGACACAGCAATGAGAGCAGAAATATGATTAAGTCATTACAAATCTCACCTTGATGATTGTGACCACACAGGAAAACTGATTTAATATACCTTATAACACCAGCTGTCTGGAGACCTCTGCGGCAGGCCTGCCAGTGTGGCCAATCATTAAGACAGCCCTGGTTCAGCATTGTGTGCATAGTGACACAGATCTTCCATTACAAACACTGTCAGGTGGATTTCAGTAAGGATTGGATGCTGATTCAGCACTCCAAATCAGCCATGTGAATATACTCTTATTGGCTTTAGTTGTATATTAAAAAAAAAAAAAATAATAATAAATAAAATACCTAAGTATGACCAGGAATGTTTTACCAAACCCCAGTGTTTAGTGTGATGGTAGATTATCTGGTGTGGGTTATCAGTCATTTTAAGGTTTTAGCTTTCTGTACAAAAGGGAATGGTTACCAAACTATTGTTATGTTTTACCCAATAGGGCAATGTCTTTTAATGACCCTCTGCTTCGGAAAAAATATCTGAGGAAGCAGTCCCCAAAAAGAAAAAGTATAAAACTGTTTCACTAAAGAGATTAGAGACCACCAGAAAACATCTACCAAAAGCTAGATAAACTTCTGGACATCAGAGATTAAGGCACTCAATGGGTGCAACAAGCCAAAGCTCTGTACAACCATTTACATCTTGCTCAAAAGCTGATCCACAGGCATGCTTGGTTAAGATGAGGTTGATCAATCACCATCATCAGAAGCAATAAAGGATGTTGACCCTGAGAAAGACAGGGAATTTGAAAGCTCAGACTCTGATGTCATCTTGTCAGAAATGCCTCCCACATCTGCTATATGCAGGGCTTTTGAGGCACCAGATACCATGTGTTATTTGGCCACTAAATTAAATTTTATGAAAGTGCACCCAACTCAGCCATTGACAGATACAACTCACATAATGCCCGTTCAAGCACTCAAGGTTTACCTGTGTTCTGTGCCTAGTGGTAGTGTAGTTCACAGGAAATGGCTGTCCTATCACACAGAAACACAAGAACTATTTTGTTTAACATATATGGCATTTTGCCCCAATAGACGAAACAATTTTATAACTGGGTGTACAGTTGACAAAGCATATGTGTAGGCATGTATTCAAGAGCATGAGGCATCAAACTTGCATCAAAGCTCAGCATCTGCATGTTTATTTTCAGATAAGAAAGCAGACATTGAAACGTTGATCAATGTCAACTTAGTAAATAGAAAGGAAAGGTGCAACAAAATTTCACTGTTAAAGGGGTTTTGCCAGGACGTCTTATCTGCTAAGAAGCAAATGTAGACAAGCCACGAGCTGAGAGAGACAGACACAGACTGCCAGAGCACAGAGATGTATAAGGATCGTGTGAAAATGTTCATCTCAATAATCTAACTACATCTTGTGGAATCTGTATACAAAAAGACAACAGCTTTCTCCACACCAGCTTGAAAGCTTCTCATGTTCCCTGTTATCAGCAGGGACTCTACTCAGATTAATCACACTACAACTAGTGGATTCTGTATAAAAATAAAACACATTCAACCGGTGCCTTGAAAACTTCTGCAGATCAGTTCATTAGATAAGAAGCTTTCTCTTGCGCAAGCCCCGGCCAAGCAGCTATTGTCAGGTCGTATTAGTAAACGCTTTGAAGTAATAAGGGCAGGTAAGGCAGCATGTAGCTCTCTCAGGGGCTGCCAATTTTTGTAATCACATGTATTTAGAAAAGTGATTAGAATAGTCCCATTTTGGAGGATCCCAGTCAACATTACAATCCGTGGCAAAACCCCTTTAAGAGAGTCATTGACGATCATGCTTTATGTAACTCTTTCTTGCCTATAGAGGAAATGATGAGGCTGCTCATTCTTTATTGAATACTGAATTAAATCATGGTAATTTTCTGGAACTGTCAATACTTTGTAGTAAATGTGATCCACATTTAAAAAAACATGCTGATGAAGTTGTAGCCATCAGCCAAAAAAGTAAAAGCAGACACCAAGAAAGTAAAGGGAGAGGAAGTCTTGTTACATTCTTAAAGGGAATGTGTCATCAAAAAATGACTTATTGTTTAACTCACATTTTTATGTTAAACACATTTTTTATGAATTTTTGATTATGTTTTTCTTTAATTTTCCATATCACTTTCAATATTTTTTAATAATTCTTAAATCCTGCAGTTTTCACTTTGGCCACTAAGCCTTATAACAGTCTGACACTTCCTGTTCTGTTTAGAGCACTTTTCAGCACTGTGGTCATTACCAGTAAAAGCAGGGTCAAGCTGATAGGAGAAACCATTGTGTACAGATAACACAGAATCCACCAGTCACAAGAGGAGATGTCACTGCTCCCCCTCTCCCCTCCCTTCACAGTGAAAACTATCCTATAGACGGTTATGGGACAGAAACTGTCTTAACAATCCTATGGGCATGAAGCTGCTGTAAATTATCTCTCTGACTGCTGTTAAAGCAGTGCAAGCAAGAATGTCTTCCCCACAATCATATATAGACGGCCGAATAGAGAAATCTACAATCAGGAAATAAAAATGACTGAGAGGAAAAGAATATGGATCAAGGGCTTGAATTAATAAGTAAAAAAAAAAATGGCCACATATTCCCTTTAAGCAAAGCTTCCATAAAATGGCCAATTCTGATAATGGGTAACATGGGGGAACAAAATATAAGCCGACATATGAAAGAAGCTGTACAGTTCAGCGTAGAAATGGACAGCACCCAGGATGTTGCAGTTAAAGAGCAATGTAGCATAATTTTGTGCTATGTCAAAGATAGTAATACGTGTGAACAGCTGTTTTCTTTAGTAAATGTAAGCAGCACAACAGGAGAAGAGCTTTTTACAACGCTGAAAGAGGAGTTAAAACTGTTCTTCCTAAGTGTTAATAACATCGTTGGCTGCTTGTTTGATGGTGTCATCAAAGAGCTCTTCAGAATATGGATTATCAAGTGGGGTCTGTTTATTGGGTGACATTTGGCCCATCTTTGCTTCAGTTTGGACTGATAATAATGATGAAGATATTTGGCTGTGACTGAGAGGAAGAGGAAGAGCTGGCAGGGTCGTAGTTATAAGGGGTGCAGTGGTAGCCAGGGCTGCCGTCAGTCATCTATTATGCAGCTAAAACCAGTATATCAAAGCGATTGCTTTTCACAGGAGATTTCGTAACAGTGTCTGTAACCATTTTTTCCCCCAAAAAGGATGAATAAACTTTTGGG
>JAODAL010045381.1:0-31996 GCA_025379985.1 Phyllomedusa bahiana
AGTGTCCATGGGGGGGGCCCCGGTGAAGAGGGGGGGGTCCCGGGGAAAAAGCAGGGCCTTTCACATCCCTTGCAGATTTGGGTTTTTCCCCTGCTGCAGGCTGCTCAGATGGAGAGCAGGAGACAGGTTGCCGAAGGCAGGGAGAGATCATTGTCTGAGCCGGCAGCTCTGGCTGTGGCGGCCTCAGAGCTGTGGGGATGACTCACCCCTCTGTGTACGATGCGGGAGCAGGTCACAGTCCCGGGTCTCCGATCCGGGAGCAGGTGGGTGTCGGGTATGTGACGAGTCCCCGCCCCCTCGGGAGGGTGGGGAAGATTGCTTCCCTCCGCTGCTTATCCCCGTCCGGGGGGGGCCCGGGAGAGAGAGGGTGTGCATGTGGGCCACTTGTGGGTCCCCGGCCGGGGGCGGGGGTTTGGGTTGCCGGCTTGCCCGGCGGAAAGAAGGCCCGATTTCTCCTGGGCAACGGGGGGTGCGGGGACCCCGGGTTTCTGTTTTTTGGGCAGTTTCCCCCCCATTTTGATTGTTTTGGTGCCGGGAAGGGCCGACGGACGAGAGGGCTCACAATGTCTTCCTAAAAACCCTTTTGCTAAGCCACGCCCCCTCACTGCCCTTTCTGGTTTCGGGGGTATCCCCCAACCCGGGCCCCCCCCAGACATTCCCACCCATAGCTGCCCCCTCTAACAACTACCACTACTAATTCCGCTAATCCCCTTCAACCATTACACTCCCTCTGACCGTGCCCCCCCCAAACCCCTCGGAGCTCTCGGGAAAATGCGCGGTCTGTATGTAATTATTAATTATTATTTCTTTTTTTTTTGGAGCCCCCTTTGTTTCCGGGCGCTGTACATTTCAGGGGGGGTACATAAAATAACATTGGTCAAACAATTACAAAAGACAAAATGACTAACAAGGGGTACAGAGGAAAGAGGTCCCGCCCGCAGGGCTTAAATCATGTAATAAACTCTCATACATACAACTTGTTCATCTCACGAAATTTACTCTTCCTTGGTCTACTAAACCGGGCTGACCCCCTTAAACAGTCCCCCTGCCGCCTCTTTTGCGCCTCCAACTTCCCACACTCCTCGCCCGGGGTACAAAGCGGGTGGAGGTTGTCCTCCTCCGTCTGCACCTCCCTTTGTCCCCGCTCCCCTCTGCCTTCCCCCGCTCTTCTCCTTTGAAGTGCATCTGTCCGCCTCCCCCCTCCGACCCCAATGGTGGCTCCCGACCGCCAGGCCCTCCACTGCCTTTCTTGACCACTTTGCTTTGCTTCTCCGCTTTCTTTCCCCCCGAATCCCCACTACTCAGGGAGACTTCAACACCCCAAACGACACCCCCCACTCGCTTCCAACAAAAACTCCTTTCACTCTGCCCCTCCTTCAACCTCTCCAGTGGCCCCTCAGAGCCATCACAAAGATGGACACACATGGCCCTCATCTTCCCCCCTTCCCCCCTTCTGACATTCTAACTCTCCAACCCTTTTACCGCCCCAAACTGCTTCCCTTCACCATATTCCTCCCCGCCTGCTCCTCCGTCTATACCCAGTAGCCCCCACGGGAATCTCAAAACCTAACCCTCACATTCTCTGACTCTCTTGCACCTTTTTCCCACTATCTCCTCTTTCAAGACCCAGACGCAGCCACCATTTCTAAACCATACAATCATCCCCCCGCCCTTGACTCACCCGCCCTTTCACACAAAACAGAACCCGAAAAATCAACAGACCCCTGGCCACGACTTCCCAAAAACACAAGGCGTGCTTCCCAGAGCTCCCGAACGCCGCGGGAAAGGGGAAAACTCATCCATTGATGATTTCCCTTATACAAACACTCACGAACATTTAAGTTTTGCATCCCTCACCCAAAAACAGGATTATTTCACCACTCCATATCCCCCTGTCCCCACAACCCCAGACAATTATTCAAAACCTTCAACCCTTCCCACCCCCAAAACACCTCCTCCCCATCCCCCCTTTTCAGCAGATGATTTCCCATTACTTCCTCCAGAAGATAACCTATCAAGAAAGCTTCATCCACAGTCCCCCCCACCCTCCCCACCTTGCAACCTGCTCTTCCCCTTAATTGCTTCCCCACGGCAAATTTATGCAAGCTCTCCTTTTACTGTCCAAATCCAACCTCACTACCCTTTTTTTCTTTACCCCCTGCCATCCCACCTATCCCAACCTCAGGTTCTATTTCCCCGCCCCACCCCTCTCTTCAACTTATCACTAAACCCCGGCATCTTCCCCCTTTCCCCCTTTTAAACATGTACAAATTTCCCAATCCTAAAAAAAAAAACCTCCCCCCTCTCCCCCAACTCTTTCTTTTACCCCCTCAAACGGTTTTCGACCCCCACTCTACCGAAACCCCCCTAACCAAAAACTAATGACCTGTAACTGCTAAAACCTACCATATCTGTGCTCCTCCTCTTAACCTGTTTCCTTTGACACGTCAACCCATTCCCTCCTGCTAAAATCCCCCCCCCTCCCTTGGATACGACTTGGGTCTTTCCCTGGGTCTCCCGTACCTCATGATGGACTTTCAGCGTCTCTTTCTCGCTCCACCCTTCCCCCGGCCTTGTTTGGGGCCCCCCAAAGGGGGGGTCCCGGGGCCCCTACTCTTTTCTATCTAACCTTGGCCTCCTCAGCTCATAGCCTCACATGGGTTTCTTACCCCCTGTAGTGATGATACCCAACTTCTCTCCGGCCAGAGTCACTTTTTACTCTCCCGGATCCCCGATGTCGTCCATTTCTCCTCCCTTCCATCACGTCTCCTAAAAATAAATGTGGAGAAAACAGAATCATCTCTTTCCCCCAACCAACTCTACCCCTGCCCCGATCTCTCTTTACAGTCAAAAGGCTCTAACTCTCACCGGTCCCGCAAGTCCGCTGCCTTGGGGAACCCGACTCTCTTATCTTTCAAACCCAATCCAAACCCCCAAACCCCTTTCCTGCCGCCCCCACCCGAAAAAACTCTCTCGCATCCCCTCATTTTCAACTATAACTACAAAAAATTTTCTGGTCCATCCCTTTTCATTCCCCCTAGGGTACGCAAAAATCCTTCTCAGGGGGCCCCCAGCTAGCCCCTCGCTCCCCTCCAATCCATCCTTAACTCGCTCCCGTTTTTATCCCCTCTCCTCGCTACTCCCCTGCCTCTCCCCTCGCAATCCCTTCACTGGCTTCCCATTGCCCAGCGAATTTTATTTCAAAACTATAACCCAAATCAAGGCTCTCCTGACCCCCTCCCCTCCATAATTCTGCCCTAATTTCAAAAAAATCCCCCTCTCGCACTCTCCCCCCCTCACAGGACTTCTCCTCTGTCTCCCTTTCAGCTCCTCACACAACCGTCTCCAAAACTTTTCTGTGCTTCACCCCACTTGGAACTCACTGCCCCAAAACCCTCAACTTCCACCATTTCCCAGCTTTAAAAGCAACCCGAAAAACCCCTTTCTTCAGGCTTGCCCCATAACCTTTACTAAACTTGTCACTACTTCCCACAAATGTCTGCCCCTCACCCCCTTTTCTTTCCCCCCCCTTTTTAGATTGTAACCCTCGCGGGGAGGGTCTTCTCCCTCTGTCGTCCAATTTTCATTATCCCTTTCATTTTACTCGTTTGACTTATGAATGATGTAACCCCCCCGAATGTACAGGCCCCCTGGAATCAATGGCGCTTTAAAAAAATAAAAAAAATTATAATAATAAAAATATTTCATAGAGTTTCGCTCCCTCCAAAGATTTTTGATTGGATTCAGGTTTTAGAATGGTAGGCCACTAAGGCCCCTTAAAAATTTTTTAAAGGGGCCACCCCTTGGGGCCCTGCTTAGTTGGGGTCATTTAAAAGACCAACCCACGAAGCATCTTCAATGTTTTTTTCTGTGGAAGGGATTTTGGTCAAAATCTCACATACATGGCCCTATCCACCCTACCTTAAATGGGTGGTCCCCCTGTTCCATTTGCAGAAAAAGCACCCAAATTATGTTTTTTTCCCCCCCCCATGTTCGGGGTTTGTAGGTGTTCTTGGAGTTGTAGTCGTCCTTTTTTTCCTAAAAACACAGCGAGTGGAGTTGATACAAATTTTCTTTTTTGGTCTCATCTGACCACAGGGCCTTTTTCATGTTTCCCTCTGAATACTAATCATGTTTTTTCCTCCAGTCCTCAAGACCCACCAAAACGGGCCAATTTTTTTAGGATTTTTCCTAATTGCACAGGTGATTCACTATTGTCAGTGATTCTGCACAGGTATATAATTTTGTCGTGCTTTTGTGGGAGATCCTGAAAAATGACTTTGGGTGGGTCTTGGGGAGGAGTTGAGAAACACTGTCTAGTGGTATTGGTGAATTTCCCAATGGAAAGAAAAATGTGCTGACGTGAGCGGGGACCTTGTGTCCCGGGCCATTTAAAAACCATGCTAAAGTGTATGATAGTAACTTTGTTGCCACGGCGTTTTGGGGGCGTTACTATAGCGCCAAATTGGGGGGTGTTTTGAAGATTCCCATAATTCCAAAGCATGGGGTGGCGGCCCCTTTCATATGCATTGTCAGTGGCCGAAAAAATTGAATGTCACTTTTCCCCCCGGGCGTACAATACGATGGGGATTGTACCCCGGGGGAGACGATGTGTAATTCATGCTCCTATAAGACTATGAATTTCTGTAATTACGGGGAGTTTGCCGCATATAAAGCACAATGGCGGGCAAATCGCATCAAAAAAAAAAGCCGTGTGAACTACCCCAAAGGGCCCCGCTCTTATTTAGGTCATTGACCAGGGGCCTCCCGTGTATATCTGGGCTGATTTTTGACCTTTCATCCCTTTCCCCCCCCAAACGTTTCCCGCCGAGAAAGTTTTACAGTCATCTTTTTTTTTCTCTATTTTTTAAAAATTTCCCAAAAAGTTGTTGCCCCTTTCACCAAGCGCTTTCTTATTATCCTGTAGCCCAGACTCCCCAAAAAGGGGGCCCCCACTGTTGGGAAACTACAACTCCCATTGCTTTTTATAATATAACGTGGGCATGAGGGGGGTTTAGTTTCCAACAGCTGGAGGGGCCCCGTTTGGGATGTGCTGTAGCCCCTTTCCAATTTGCGTTACAATTTTTCCCTGGGGGCCTTTAGACAATCTTTGTTTTTTGACCCTGGGGGATAGGTTTTTATGTTATGTGGAAAGGGGCTTTTTCAGGTAAAAAGACTTCAAACGGTGCAATTAATACAGGAATAATGCAGGTAGGGGGTTCTTAAAGGAAAAAAAAAACTATCGGGAGTCCAGAATTCCCCTGGTTTTTAGGGGAAAAATTTTTTTTATTTCATGCAATAAAATGAAATGAATTGTTTAAAATCAACAATGTACTTTCTGGTTTTTTTAGATTCGTCTCTACATTAAAGTGTACCTCGACAAAAATTACAGCCCCTCCTATTTTTGTGGTGGAAAATGTTGGTTTTTAAAGGGTTTTCCATGCCTCACAAACAAGAAATTCATTTTTAGGTTGCCTCTTTGCCCTTGGGATTTTTTTCTGTGCCTGTGGTTTTCACTAATAATATGGTGGAGAAAATACAAAAAATCTAGGAGCAGTTTGAAAAATAAAGATCGGTGGCAGCAACAAAAAGTAAACCCAAGCAAATAACCTTGATTTGGCAAAGTTTTAATATGGGTGACCCGCATAGCCAGGATAAGAATGTTTTAATCTTAAAAATGTTTAAAGGGGTTTTCCAATTTTTTAAAAAAACCCCCCCACCACTTTACTGTGCAAAATAAAAATTTAAATCCATACTTACCTCTCACCCCTGTTCCAGCACTGCCCAAGCTTTTGTTATTTCCCCTTTTTGGGCCCAGGGGAAAATGATCATAGATCACTGATGTTCAAACCAATGTTGACCTCATAGTCGCAAACCCGCGTCATACGGTTTAGTGAGAGAGGGCACATCATCTATGAATGTGAATCAAGAGGGGTAGGGGGGGGGCTTTGGGGGGCTCTGCAGAAAAAGCAACGTGGGTGATAGCAAAAGGGTAGGGTTTAATACCATTTTTAGCATAGTGGGAGATTTTAAAAAGCCTTGCAAACCATTTTAAAATTTACATAATAATAATAACAACAGTTCATACATCCCATTTTTATTTAGAATAGGGTTGCGTAAAAGAAAGGGTTTTTAGAGTGTAAAAGAAAATTTAAAGGGTATCCCATAAGGAAATAATAAACCTATAACATGAGAAGTGAAAGGCAAAAAGCTTGCTTACCATTTTTTGATATAATACCCAGCGGGGAGAAAACTATGATCTCGCATAAAATCAGCCCCTGTAAAGAAATGACATCCCCTCCCCTTTTCACAAAGCACCAAATTTCGGGGGTTCCAACTAAAGGGCCCCCCCAACAGGTTTTTTTTTCGGGCTTTTTTCCTTACATTGCCCCGGGTGATTTAATTAGGGAAAAGATCTGAAAAATGCCTGTTGTGGGCCTTGGGACGGGAAAATTGGGGGGACACTGTTTCTAATCGGGGGTCCCAACTCCAGTCCTAAAGGGCCCACCAAAAAACACTTTTGTTTTCTGGCTTTCCTTAGCATTAAAAACCGGGTGTTTTAAATTTTGTCCAGTGCCTTTTTGTGGGATATCGAAAACATAAACCTGTTGGGGGGTCTGAGGTTTGGGCGTTGGGGAAAGCCCTAAACTAAAGAAAAACCCGCGGGGAAACGTATTATTCCGGGGGAAAAAAGCCCCCCCCCAGGGTCCCGTTTGAGGCTGGCGCATCCACTCTTGACCATTTTGCCGGGGCCTCGCAATCAAAAAAATCCCGTTTCCCCGTTTCCCTCCCCTGCTCCTAGGATTTTTTTTCAGTCCTAAAACTCCCCCCATTATTAAGGTGGAGATAATGGCTTATCTGAGAATTAAAAAAATAAAAATTGTACCCTATCTAGAAGGCCCCCTTATAGTGTAACAGTTGGCATCATTCCTCACTTGAATAAAGCCTTTCAGGTACTTCAAAAACCCGGGGCTGGAAAAAAAAATTTTCCTTTGTTGTAAAATTTTTCCTTTTCATCTGTTTTCAATTTTGTTAATGGGGGTTCGCGGGCCCTTTTTGTGATCGGGAAAATTTTGCCCCTTTGGGAAAGTGAACTACGAACTTAAAAGACAGGCACTTTGCTTTCGGGTGTGCCCAAAAATTTTCCTGTGTTGAAAGTACTTTCGGGCCCCAACGCATACTTTCAACTCCACCTGGTTTCCTTTCCCAAGCTTACCCCCCCCTCTCAGAAAAGTGCATGATTTTACCGTATTTGCGGGGAGTACTTCTGGCGCATTGCAGCACATGTACGCCCCACAAATACCCTGTTTAAAAAAAAAAAAATAACCCCTTAGCCCCTTTATTTTTTAAAAACAGGCATCCCCTTTTGGTTGCTGAAAAGTAAAGAAACCCAAAGAAATTTGCATACACCAAAAATACAATCCCTTTAGGTTTCTTTTCTTTTCATTACATTTAAAATGGGACCTTTGAGGGATAAAAATAGGGTGGATATATTGATTTATCCCCTAAAATTTTAAAGGGAAATTCCCCCTTTTTGACATTTTTGGTATATGTACAGGATACCCGGGCCAGGGGGTTTGGGTTCGCCCCGTGGCACTTTCCCAAATTTTTTAGTGGGCCCCCGGGGACCATTTTACACAAAAAAGAGGGCCTCTTTCCATCAGGGAATATTATGGGCATGAAGAAATGTGCTTCAAATTTCTATAAATTTTTTGGTAGGGGGGGATTGTAAAAGTAATGTAAACACCACATAAATTACAGGAGCCAAATTTCTCAGCAGAAAAATTGCCCAAGCATCACACCCCATTCAACAGCTTGCCATCTTTTTTTCCCAAAGTTTTGATTTCACCCCCAATGGCTGTTCATGGGGAAAAGTAAGTGATTTTCAGAAAAAGCCAGCTTTTTTAAAGCCTAAAGTTTTTTTGTTTTTGCTCAATTTTTGGTGCTTCTGTTGTTTTCAATAAACCCAAATTAAACCTCCTTTTGCCAAAATTTTCCCAAAATTTAGGGTTTGGGTTTTTGTCGGGAAAAGGGGTCCTGACATCAAAATTGATTCAGAAAGCAAAAAATTTTTTTTATTTTGTTTGCCAAAACTGATTCTTATACAGTTTTGGTTTTTAAAGGGGTTTTCAAAAATTAACAAATGGTATCGCAAATTTAAAAAAAATTTAAAGTTATGATGATGATTTTGTTTAATCATAAAAAATTTGGGTTCCCTTTTAATACACATAACTTTTCGTAAGTAGGTAGTGACCTTTGCATTACCTTTGTTTTGCATTCTTTAATAATTCATTTGCCGCATATTAACCGGTTTTTAAAAATTTAGTATTTTTAAAGGTATTTAATTGGGTATGAGCAAAACCGCTTTTTAAAATTGTTTTTTTTCTTTGAATACTAAGAAAACAGATTGATTACTAAGTGGGTGTCTTATCAATCTGGGAAATTTGTTTTTGGTTTAAGGATATTCAGGGGGGAAATTAATTTTGGGCGCGTACTTGCACTTAAATGGGGAGATGCGTCCGAAATTACGGAAATCCTAGCTCTCAAAAAAAAGTCTCTTGTGCTTCCCCCTGAGTTGAACTATCTTGCACTGTATATATCGCCGCCTCCACCTTTTTTTTTTTCAGGTTCACTGCAGTTTTCCTTTGGTATTCACCCCCAGGGGAGGGCTGCCATCAACCCCAAACATAAAAAGCTTATCCACGGGAAACTCCGGGGTTAAATTTAACCCAAGGTTTATTCAATATTATCTTCGGGGACAAAAAAAACAACAGCATCTAACGTAACAGCTTGAGCAAGAATCCTTTTGGGGATTGGAAACGCTTAGCGTTAGATGCGTATGTCTGTTTGTCCTAAAGAAAATATTGAATAAACCTTGGATTAATTCCACCCGTTTGGAGTTTCCTTGTGGTAAAACTTCCATAGTTTCCATAGAGAACTAGGGATTACCTCCTCTCCCCGCTCGTAAGACCATCGTTTTGTACGCGAGCGGAGGTAAGTGACATGTCAATTACTTGCGGCAAATACACGCCGCGAGTAATGAATGTCAATGGGGCTGTGGGAGTACACGCATATTAGCGCGAGCTCCCGAAACACATGATGTACGCGCCGCAGTACATCGTGTGAACATACCCTAAGGAATACTAGAAATTAAATCATGAAATGTTAAAACAATTTATCTCAGTCACCCTACGAATTTAAACAATATGTACCATTCATAAATCAGGAGAATAGATGGCCTGAATGTTTTCAGATATGTAATCCAGATAAATCTAAATTACTCTGATGTCCGTTTGGAAAGTACAAACACTTTATTTTAAGATGAAAGAACTAATTAAATAATCCCTCTACTATGGCTTAGGGCTATAATTTCACTGACACTTTTATGGGTGGACGGGGTCAACATGGATTTTCTGACCAGTCTGTGGCTAAGCAGCCCATAGATAGCAGACTGTAACATAAAGGAGCAGATTTACTATAGCAATTCTGATGTACATGCTTTATACCACATTCATTATGTATTTTAGACACTTCTGCACTATATTTAGCAAAAGAGCCTGGCTTTGTGCTAAGCTGCTAGTGGCCAGTTAAAAAAAAAATAAACAAAAATCCAGTGCTCGCCTTCCTCCTTACCTATGTTACAGCGTTGGGTTTCCCCAGACATCTATACCTATCAATAGTCCCCGGAGTCGATTGCTAAGGTCTTATCAATCGACTTGAGGCCTTAACAACTGGCTTAAAAACCGACTGGAGTCTGCGGAGTCGATTGCTAACTCTTATCAAAATGCTTGTCTTGAGGCTTAACAAACCCGGCCTTAACGACTATTAACGACTTCCAACGCAGTAAAATTTGTGTCCCCCAGTGAAGGTAATAGGGTCCCCAGTAAGTTATATGTCCCCCAGTAGGTGGTTATATACTTTATATGTCTCCCGGTAGGTGTGTAGTTTACATGTCCCCAGCAGGTATATAGGCAGGTTATGGATCCTCCAGCAGGTATATGGGCAGGTTATGGGTCCTCTAGCAGGTATATGGGCAGGTTATGGGTTCCCCAGCGGGTATATAGGCAGGTTACAGGTCCCCAGCAGGTATATGGCAGGTTAGGGTCCCCCGCAGGTATATGGGCAGGTTATGGGTCCCCCAGCAGGGATATAGCAGGTTATTGTCCCCCAGCAGGTATATGGGCAGGTTATGGATTCCCCCCGCAGGTATATGGGCAGGTTATGGATCCCCAGCAGGTATATGGGGGAGGTTATGTATCCCCAGCAGGTATATGGACAGGTTATGGATCCCCAGTAGGTATATGGGAGGTTTAGGTCCCCCAGCAACATGGTAGGTTATATGTCTTCCAGCAGGTATATAGATAGCTTATAGGTCCCCCAGCAGGTATATAGATAGCTTATAGGCCCCACAGCACGTGTATATATAGGTAGCTTATAGGCCTCGCAGCACATATATAGGTAGATTATAGCTCCTCCCTGCACTTATATAAGTAGATAATAGCTCCCCCCTGCACATATAAAAGTAGATAATAGCCCCCCTGCACATATAAAAGAAGATAATAGCTCCCTCTGCACATATAAAAGTAGATAATAGCTCCCCCCTGCACATATAAAAGTAGATAATAGCTCCCCCCTGCACATATAAAAGTAGATAATAGCTCCCCCTGCACATATAAAAGTTGATAATAGCTCCCCCTGATCACATAAAAGTAGATAATAGCCCCCTGCACATATAAAAGTAGAAAAAAGCACCCCTGCACATATAAAAGAAGATAATAGCCACCACCTGCAAATATAAAAGAAGATAATAGCCCCCTGCACATATAAAAGTAGATAATAGCTCCCCTGCACATATAAAAGTAGATAATAGCTCCCCTGCACATATAAAAGTAGATAATAGCCCCCCTGCACATATAAAAGTAGATAATAGCTCCCCTGCACATATAAGTAGATAATAGCTCTCCCCTGCACATATAAAAGTAGATAATAGCTCTCCCCTGCACATATAAGTAGATAATAGCTCCCCCTGCATATTTATAATTAGATTATAGGCCCCCAAGATGAATAGAGACAATTAAAAGTAAGAAACTGACAACACTCACCTGACCTCGCTCCCTGCCGTTGTCGCTGCTCCCGGTCTTCTTCTTCAGCGGCGTGACGTCACCAGGCCGCGCTGCAGCGTGATGACGCTCACTCCGGCGCGCACAGAACAGGCACGCACAGAGCCGCATCCTGCCTGCGGCACACGAGTACTCTGCGGAGCTCTCTGCTCCGCCAAAGCATCTAACTGTATGTGCGTCCGGCGGAGGCACATACAGTTATTCCCGCCATCGCCAAGGTCCTAAGCCAATAGTTTAGTGACTGGTAACGGCTTAGGACCCTAATGATCGGCGGCAGCGCCGGGGACTACCTATCAACATATTTCAGCAATTGTAAACTCCAAATGTGCCAGCACTGCAATATCTTCATGAAAAGTCCAATTTTGTAACTTATAAATCAATCCATGTATAAAAATCCCATAAAATCCACAGATGGAAAATGAAATAAATTTGCTTACACATTTTAGATCAGAACAGATCCTTAATCATACCTAGAGATCTCAATACATGTGTTTCTCTTCATCATGTATACCATCCTAATCTCCTCCCACAAATTTTCAAATCATTTCTTTCTGTGCAAGTTTTTTTGCAAATGGTTGGAGCCTCTATGGGGGCGAAATTTTCCCCTTCAGTTGCAAACTTATTATTGCCCGGGGGGAAGAAAATTATATTTTTTTGGGAATTAAACCCTTTTTTGAGTTGTTTGGAGTGGTACGGCTGCTACATAGATAATGTTATCATCATTTGGTCTTCTGATGTGTTGGCTGTCCCACTCTTTGTGGATTATATTAATAATAACCCTTTTGGTTTAAAATTCACCTTCTACCATTATTGTCAATCAGTTTTCCTTTTTAAATTGATGTCAGCTGATTTGCCATCCGAAACACGTTATCAAAGGCATCTAAGCATAACTGTACTAGTGAGGTAGATTACAAGCGAGAAAAAAAGCAAATTAAAGATCGTATGAGTTAGAAAATATCGCAGAATATATCGGGGAAGACAGAAATAGGAAAGATTTACTATACAACAATAACAAAAAACAAAGAGTGGACCCTTGTCGTTTTGGATCTGTTTGGCAGCTGCATGTTTCAGATCAAGAACTGACATGTCAGTTCTTGGAACGGATCTGAAAGACGCAATGAGACGCGCGTCAGTGATCACTCGTCTGAACGCCAATATGTGTTTCAAAGTAAAAGCAATGTAAATCACATTGCACATTGTTAGATGCGTGTTTGGGTGCCTTTAGGGTCCGACAGACGGATCCAAACACGCATCTAAAATGTACCCTAAGGATATTAAAGCTATTGTTTAAAAACACCCATGTTGTCATTTGATCAAGATTTTAGGGAGATTTTGGATAAAGGGTGTGTTTTTTTAAAATTCTTTTTACTAGAAAGCCTCTGGCATTGAATTCCCCTCTTTCCCCCAGTCATGAGACCACAGAGAGATGGGACACATGGCTTCAGAGCAAAGGTTTCTTCAAATAACAAATGTAGATGTACATGTTGTAATCATGCTGTTCATAGAGATTCTGTTACAAATAAGTTAGATGGTAGGAAATATATCAAACAATTTATTAATTGCGATACCGCATGGGTGGTTTATGGAATTTTTTTTCCAGCTCGCGATATATTATGTTAGTTGTACAAGTCTGAAGGATATGGGAGCACATAGATGGAGCTACTAACCCTGACATAAAAACAGTGTCTAATGCTTCTAAATACTTTAGGGAAATACATGGGGTAGATGTTTCCATTTTTTTCTGTTTTGGCATTGAACACGTCAGTAAGCCTAGTAGGGCTGGTGACAGAGAGCACCTTATCTTAAAAAGAGAAGGTTTTTGGATTTTGATTTTGAATAGCAGTATACCTTTTGGCCTTATTCACAAATCTAAAGCTCACTGATTCAAGTCTTGTATGGGGATAAGTTAAAAAAATAAATAAAAAAAATAAAATGTGGGGAGAAAAAAAGGAGTAAAACACAAAAAATAAAATAAAAGCACATACAGACGGCAATCGCCACAAAAAGATCAAAAATAAATAAAGTTTGCAGATTTGGTATCGCCACGTGTGTAATGACCTATCCTATAAATCTGTAGTTTTTTTTTTTTATAACTGTATGTTTTATTAATAAATTTCCAAGATAAAACAAAACACAGAAGTTTCATAGCTTTTGACAAACTGTAGAACAAACATAGACGGAAGAACATTTTGCATAGTAAAATACATCCTGAGATAGTGAAGCGGTACAGCGTTTCAATAACACCACTTCCTGGTAACTACTACAGTACAATATTACATTCCAGTCGGTGACCATCACAGATTCACAAATTCACAGTCATCAGGAGGATCTATCTTAAATGTACAAGACAAAGACAAGGTTACAAGAGGGGAAGTCAAATACGGGTGAGCGAAGGGTATGAGGGGGGAATAGAAAAAAAGGGCATAATGTAGCCTAATATTTTCCACTCAACGAGAGTGGGTCAGGTCATATACATCCCAAGCCGACCACACCTTATCGAAGTGGTTCAACCTGTTGTTCAGGGCAGCTGTCAAGTATTCCATTCGGCGCACCTTTCTGACCCGTTGGTAGAAATCCGAGATCGAGGGAGGAAGGGTCTGTTTCCACAAACCCGATATCAGGCATCTGGCGGCTGTGAGGACATGCCTTATCAGTACTCCTTCTGGTTTCGTTAGACCCAACACCGGACCATTAAGCAAGTAGGTGAGTGGGTCCAAGGGTATCACCACCTCAAGAAGGCCAGCAAGGAAGTCCCGCACGTGAGCCCAGAAAACACCCAGCATCGGACAGTCCCAGAAAATATACGGGAGCGTGCCCACAGCGCCAGCATTAGTCTGGGATCTGTGGTTTCCATTTATGCAGGAGGTCCGGGGTGAGATACCAGAACAACAAATGGTCTGCCAGGTCGAGTAGGGGACAACCCTGCCGAGGTAGGACTCCCACCTCGTCATGTATTTGTGCTGTGCCTCCCTGCGGGGATGGGATTCTGTAGGATTGCATAGATTGCAGAGATGAGCCCCTTAGTGGATACTCCAGCCTTGCACATCGTTTCAAACTGGGTGGGAGAAGATAACCTATTGGTTCCATAGATTGAGAAGAGGAGGTGGTTAATGTGGAGATAATGGAAACTCGAACTCGCAGGGAGATCATATTTAGCCTGGAGGGTAGGGAACTGAGTCAGTTTCCTATCCCGACCTTCTGCGATATCAACAAATCTAAATAAGTCATGCCCCAGCCATGGCCGAGCAAAAAACCCCGACGAGCTCCCCGGCAGGAGAGGAGTGCATACAAAAGAGGTCATCGGTGAGGCTTTGGAGGCGAGTGGGTATTTTGGTTGGCAATATTTCCAGATCTGTAGTGTGAACCTGATGGGCCCTAGTAACGATCTCGTGTCTGGGAGTGGACGGGAATGCCACAAGAAGGCGTTAGGATATGTGGGGGTTAGCCATAACTTTTCCACCTCTACCCATTTGGAGGAAGCCCTCAGGGTGGACCAGGCAGGAATATGTCTTAAATGAGTAGCAAAATAGTAATGCACGATGTTAGGCACTGCTAGGCCCCTCCCTCTGTTTGCTAGTCATCAGCACATATTTTGATACTCTGTGGCGTCCTTGTGCCCATATAAAGTTTAGTATTGCTGATTGTAGTGATCTCAGTTCCGCCAGGGGGACCGCCACTGGGAGAGTCTCAAACAGGTACAGGAATTTGGGCAAAATGCTCATCTTGACCATATTGATTCTGCCAAATAATGAAATCGTCAATGATTTCCATTTCATCAGCAGGGCCCTCAATTCCCTAAAGAGTGGAGGGAAATTGGTTTTATACAGTGTCTCGTATCTACTGGTGATTTGGATCCCTAAGTATTTAAGTGAGTGTTCCCTTTATTTATACGAGTAATTGCTTTTAAGGGAGTCATACACTGCGGATGGCAAATTTATAGGGAGGGCCTCCGATTTAGTGGCATTAACTTTATAACCTGACAACTTTCCAAACGTGTTTAGTAGAGCGTGTAGGGTGGTATGTGGTGCAGTCAGGGTTAGGAGGATGTCGTCCGCAAATAGGGACAGCTTAAACTCCTTATCCCTAACTTTGATACCTTTTATGTCTGGGTTAGCCCTAATTGCAGCTGCGAGAGGCTCTATACATAAGGCAAACAGGAGGGGGGATAAAGGACATCCCTGCCTTGTACCATTTTTTTATTCGGAACCTCTCGGAGGTGCAAAAAGGTAGTTTAATTGATGCCGACAGCGAGGTGTAGAGACCCTTGATCGCGGTCAGAAAAGCCCCCGAGAAACCCAGCGTAGTTAGAGTCTCAAACATAAAGGGCCAGCCTAGCCTATCAAAGGCCATTTCCGCATCAAGGCTAAGGATTAGTGCTTGTTGGTTTTGTGAGTTGGCAACATCTATCAGGTCTATAGTCCGTCTCGTGTTATCCCTTCCCTGCCTGGATAGGACAAACCCCACCTGATCTCTATTGATGAGACAAGGAAGCCATTGATTTAGTCTATTGGTCAAAATTTTGGTGTAAATTTTTAGGTCCGAATTGAGGAGTGCTATGGGTCGATAACTAGCGCTGTGCGCTGGGTCCCTTCCGGGCTTGTGGATAAGGGTGATGTGGGAGAGGGTCATCGATTCTGGGAGAGGGGAGCCTTTCAAGAAGGAATTAAATAATTAGAGCATGTGAAGGGCAAGAATGTCAGAGTACACTTTGTAATATAGATATGGGAGGCCATCCGGTCCCGGGGCTTTCCCTGAGGGGAACTTTTTTAGGACATCAAGTATTTCCTCTACTTCAATAGGAGCGTTATGGGTGGCATGTGCTTCGGGTGGGAGGGGGATGATGGGGCACGTCTCTAGGAAATCCCTAATTTGCTTCTGGGCTTCATATTCGTTTTGTGGTAGGTCCAAAGGGAGGGAGTACAGTTTGGAGAAGTAGTCCAGTAAAATATCCGCAATTGCTTTCGGGTCGTACCGCAATGCCCCTGTTTGGTCAAGGAGGGCAGATGGCATAGAATTCACAAATCTCTCCTTGAGCTGTCTAGCCAGGATTGTGTGGGCTTTATTGCCAAAATGATAGAACCGAGTATACTAGGAGCCGTTCCACCGTGCGTGTAGCTATGTCCTTTAGTTCCTGCCGGGTTGCCACTATACAACGTAGAGTCGTCACGCTAGGGCGAACAGTCATCCTTCTCTCAAGGTCCCTCAGGAAAGCTTGGAGAGTCAAAGCCTTCTCCTTGCTGTCTTTTTTAAGCCTAGAGCCTAACGCAATGCAGTGGCCACGGAATACAGCTGTGTGAGCCTCCCAAAGGGAAGAGAGAGAGGATACCGTACCAGAGATAAGCTCAAAGTAAGATGTGAGTGGGTCTTGCAATTTTTGCCTATGTGTCAAATTTTTGACTAGAGTTTTGTTTAATCTCCAATGGCAGGAACGCCATGGGGATTCCATGAAGTCAAGCTCGGCCATGACCGGGGCATGGTCCGACCATGTGATCGGCTCAATGTTAGACCCCTTCAACACCCGGAGGGAAACAATGTTGCCAAAAAAGCCTGGAGTGAGACTTATGCGGGTTTGAATAAAAGTGAACTCCCGTTTCCTGGGATGGTCAATCCTCCATAGATCAAAGAGGGAGAGGGCCCTTATCGCTCTACAGAAGGCCCTCGATTGCTTGCTCTGGGCTGGTGGACCTCCTTTCAGGGTGGCCCTGTCCATGGTGTCTGAGAAACTTAGGTTAAAGTCCCCCCCCAGCAGAACAGCGGAAGGTGGGAACTTGGAGAGTTTGGAGAGGACTTCTTAGGAAGGGTATTTGTGAAGTGTTAGGTGCATAGATATTACATAACACTACAGGTTTACCATATAAGGTAGCCTGCAGGTTGTAATGAGTCTCCTGTAAGAAGACAATGTCCGCTCTCAGATTTTTACACTCCCGGAGTGCCAACCGTCTTTTCACATTAGAGTTCAGCCCCTTAACGTTCAATGTGAGGCATCTGACCATAGCGACTGTCTATAGATGACAACCTTTTGTGTAACCGCAGGGAGCAACCGGAAAAGCCAGAGGTTCTAGGTGCTGGCTAGCAGTGGAGGGAAGTGGGGGGGGGGAGGGGGACTGGGGGGGGGGGGGGGGTGGAAACACTGAAGAGAGATACAAAGGGGAATGTAGAGACACTGGTACCACAAGTACAAATAAAACAATCAGAAGCAAAAAATTTAACCAAGAAACCATTTAACCCAAACTAAACTGGGGGAAATTAAAACCAAAAGGAAATTTAGCTCGGAAAGGGGGGGAAAATTTTCCCCAGGCATATTGGCCCTTTTGGTCTGGGGAGGTCCGGGGGTCATCTTATTTCTATTTTTAAACCCCCTTAATGCCTTGGGCTTTTTCATAGTCCCGGGGGCCGCTAATGGGTTTTGCGGGGGGATCACCCGCACCCCCCCCCCCACAGCCGGGGGGTGTTGCGGCAAATCGCCCTAAAAACCCGGCAGAAACAGCCCCGGTGGGGGGCCCCCCCGCCCACTGGCGCGGTTTTTTTTTTTTTTTCAAAAATATTTTTTTTGGGAAAATTTCAGAACCACAAAATCAAACATTGCTAAATTATTACAACTTTTGTCCCCATTTGTTTGGGCCCCAAATTTTAAAGTCACTAATACTGTGAAAATAAAAATTTTAAAAGGGAAACATTTCTAAAATAGATTTTTTAAAACTTTTTAAAACTTAAAGAACATTTTATTTTTTTTTTAACATGATTTCCAACTTTTAAAACTACTAACATTAACAAAAAAAAGGTTTAAAAAGTAATAAATAACCTTGTCTGTAGCATCCCTCCCCCCCCCCTTTCAACCCTGTGAAAACCCAACTGACCTAATTTCCCTTTTAAAATTTCTCCACAATTTAGAAAGAGGAATATCAAAAAGGGGTCGTTAATCCTATTATCTCCTTTTTAATTTAAACACGTTCCAAAATAAAACTTTTCCATTTTTTGGGGAAATCCCCTTTCACCCTTTTCTTTATTTCTCTCTGTGTCTAATTTTTCAAGGAAAAAAAATGTTTAAAAGGCTTTTTTTTGACCTCATAAATTTCCCCGGAGGGTCTGTCTCCAACCAATGTCTGATTTAAACTCTTTTGGACCAGCAATGCCAAGTGTTTTCCCCTTATTCAAATTCACCTTACCCGGGCTTCCTCCTCCCTTTTTTTTAAAGGCCACTATATATTAAAAATATACAGCTTTCCCGGCTCAAAGGGGATTTTGGGAACCCATATTTTCCTTATAAACTTCAATGCTTTTTCTCCCAGAATTGAAAAAGTATGTAGGGCTTTCCGAGGAAATTGGCTTTAATTCGCCTTTTCCAAGTCCCCTTTTAGGGAAAAGCCCCCAAGTACCCACCCCCTGATTTTCTTCCCCAAAAAAGGGATTTTGAAGGCAAAAAAGGGTTTTCTATGAGCTTTCCAAAATTTTGTGTCTCCCCCAGACCTCAAAAACAGTACCCTTTTTCACCATTTCGTTTCCCCTTGGGGGAAATTTTCTCTTTTTCCCTCTGGATCGTCTAATTCCCCCTATTTTTTGGGTTTTAAAAAACATTTGTGGCTCCCCCCCCTTTTTGCACCAAGTCTTTAAAATTTGGTAATACTTTTTTTGACAGAGTGGAAAACACCCATCACTTTTTTTTCAGACCACAAAAAACTCCCCCGGGTCTTCAAGATTTTTCCGGTTTTGCCATTTTTTTTTAAACCCAAAAATTTTTATTTGAAAAATATTAAAATTATTTGGTTTTTTTAAAAACCCCAAAAGGTGTTTGTCCCGGGGCCCAAAACTCATTAATGCGTTCCCGGGGCCCCCCCCAAAACAAATCTCTAGGGGTTTGGGAAACCCTCGCTGTCTCCATTCCCGAAACAAACTGTTTTCTTTTGCCTTGTGAAAATTTCTGGTAGAACCCCATAAGGTTTGCCATTTTGGGTTTCATGCATGGGGGCTATTAAAAAAACTTGCGGGCCCCCCCTCCAAATTGCCAACGTATTCTTAAGAGGACGTTGTCTTTAGTAATCTTGGGGGGGGACATTTTTTTATGGTGTGAGGGAAAAACCTTTCAAATTCCCATGGAAGTTCCAAAATGGGATTCTAAAAAAAGGTTTTTTGAGAAGATAGTTTTGTCCCTGGGACCAGTTTCCCGAAAGTGCCGCCACATCGCGGGCCCAAATTGTAAAAGCCGGGATATCTGGCAAATTTTGTTCCTTCTGGGTTTTTCTTCCAAAACCCAATTTTCCATTGCTATTCTGCCTTGCCTTTAAATTTCCCTATGAAAATTTAAAAAAACTCCCCTTAGCGTATTCAGGGTCTTTTTTGCTTTAGAAGTAACGGCACATTCTGGAGTGGATACCCGCAAACCCAGCAAAAGGGTTTATTTTTTAAACAAATTTTGGGTCCTTCCCCCCCAAAATAAAAGGTAAGTTTTCCCCCCTGAAAAGTTCATCCTGAAATTTTTTTTATAATGGGGGGTTAAAAAATTGAGATGGTATTTGGGGGAGTGGCCCCGGGTTTCCGGGTTTTAATTTCCCCCAAAAATGTAAAAATGTGATGTTTGAGGGCCTTTTAATCCCACGTCCTTCTTATTTAGGGCTGCCTTTTTCCCCTATTCTAGTAATTGACATTTGTCTTTGTTTTAATTTATACCGCCGAAAATTGTCCAAAGAATTTCCTAAAATCTCCATGACCTCTCCTACTTGTTCCTTCTGGGGTCCTCCAAAAAAATAAGCATAATCGAGCCGCTAATGCAAACTAACCTGATCTCGATTTCCCGTTTTTTATTTCCTTTAAACACATTTCTATCCCTTAAGATACATCGCTAAAGGACTTCCGGGGGCGGGACGCATGATGGCGGCCGCATTTTACTGGTGCTCCGCTGCACTCCCGAACTAATCCCCTGACATCGGAGATTAAGCTACCTAAATAGCACAGTGAACTGCCCCAGAAGAACAGGCAGTTTGGGAGGAACGCAACGAGCCCTCTCTCGACAGCCCCGGAGGCTCAGAGGCAGAGAACCGCCTCACTACGGTCGGCAAGGCCTCGACGGCCGGCGACCGCAGTCTACAGCCAGCCGCCAAGTGCCAAGTCAGAGGCACAGAGCCGCGGAGACATCGCACCCCAGCGCCGGAACCTACGATAGCCATAGCGGTGACCCGCCCGATACCCACACCGTGAGTCCGAGAGGCGGGGGAGACGCGGAGGCGCAGGGAAGCACGGCTGACCCCTGAGAGAAGCGGGGACACAACCACCCAACTCACAGCGGAGACCGCGCTGACACCGCGGGCAACGCAGAGGCAAGACCCCGGGACTTACCGGCGACGACGGAACCCGCGGAGCAGCCAGACACACGGAGACACGGCGCTGACTGAACAAACCCAGCGACAGAGAACACCGGAGCCACAGGGTGCATATACAGCCTGCTCACAGAGCATCCGCAGGCAGAACGGACCGCACAAGCGCCCCCCAGAATCAAAATGCAGGTGAGAGTGTTCCAGGGGGAGCACGGAACGGGGCCTGAACCCAGGGGCAACCACATATAGCCCCTCATCACTTGACCCATACTCTTGGCGGGAGTGCTGCCCGCCATTTTTACAACTACCGCAGCCATCATAATATCAGTGGCGGGAACGTCCGCCATTTTACTGCCTCCCAGAGACCAAAAGAGGACTAACTAAAGTGCCGAAGCCACTGCCCCACTCAAGACCCCACCACTCAGCGCCTCCCCGCGCTCGGCATACCAGAGAGCGGGCATCTCATACACTCTACCTAATACCCTGAAAACATTTGGGACCACTGCACTAACAACTCGCAACAGCCCAAACAACGTATAAAGGCCAGAGTGGCAGCACACTTAGGTCAACACCGGGGATATGGGAAGATCAGATAAACTCTGAGAACAGACTGAACTCTATTTGCGGTACAACTCTGCCACCTACTGGGCCAAAAATTTATCACGGCTATTCTACACCACTCATTGCGAGTATACTATAAACCAGTGAACCTTGCCCAACCACTGAACAGGCAAAACTTCTCCATCATACTCACATAACACCCCTATTAGATATTTAATAAGCTTCCTACAAAGCCCAAACTGTGCAATAAAGTCAAAAAGCACATCTGGCCTCACCAGCATTGAGACTTGGGGACTAGCAGAAACTTCTCCTGCATCCAGCCCTCACCTCACCTGCAACACAACGCTGCCACCTGCTGGACCAACAATCAAGTGCAACACCCTACTGCCCAGGCAATAAAAACAACCCAAAAGACTGGCACAAAACAGTCAAATCGCAGCAAACTCCTCCATAACTTGAAACTCGCAAATTCAGCTCCCACCACAAATATCCGCCACTGACTCCAACTACTCCTCAGACCTTCACCATCTGTGACAGTGGGCTCACCCCTCGGAGCAAGTTATTCTGAACAAAACCCAGAGAAGACCCTCTGTTGCTCCTACCTGCATCTTCTCACAAAGATGCAGTACTAATGTTTAAAAACCCCTCTCAAGATAAAACACTGAAATACTCCCTTCATCAGACCCCATACTCGCAAACATTGAATTGACTGCAAAAGCGCAACACGCCACGATCGCGGGTGTAACACACTCCAACGCAGTGTCCCGAACGGATATTAAAAAATTCCTTAACATCAGGGGTGCTCCTCTCAACCATTGAACCACATCAGCCGAATAACACATCCATTCTCCTCGTAGAGGGGTTCCCTCCTCCATTGTCAGCGTCTAAAACCAAAGGACCCTTAAAGTCACAGGGGGCAGGCCGGGCCCCTCCACAAACTCCAACCATGGCCTCACAATCGGAAGCCGAAAACACAACCAACCAATGGCCATCACCCTCCCACCCACTTGGTACAACAATCTGTGATCCACAGGCAGGTGGCGGCGGATAGCTCACAGTCTCAGCTATCATAATGTCCTCAAAAAGACAAGCTCTGGACCTTTCCAATCCCACATTGCATCTGGCCTGGCTCAAATATCCGGCAATGCCCAGAGAATTAGCGAACTCGAAACAAGAACAACAACCTATGAATCTGACCAATTACAATTACAGCAAGATTCGGCACATCACGACCAACAAATTAGATTAATGCAAGAAAAAATTTAGAAGAATTGTTAGAACATAAGTCCCGCAGCAACCTGCGTTTCATTGGAATCCCAGAACCTTCAAAGGAGAGGAGCCTCGAAAACACTTCGTCGCCCAGGACATCCCAACTGCTCAGGGACTAAACTTCCTCAAGCATTGCCAATAACGGAGAGGGTCCGATCGCATGGTGCCAAACCCACCGACAATAATCCACGACCACGCATAATTTACAGCCCAAGCCAATGCGAAAACCTACATTTATGTAATGAAGGGAGCAGAACCTGCGCGCTTTCCGTCAAAAACAGACACTTGATGTTAGGGCGCACAAAATCCATTAAACTTCCCAAGATTTCTCTGCACGTCACTAGCAAAGCGAGGAAAGTGTTCTCACCTATCTGCACCAAATACCTGCTTGAAAACATGAATTAAATTACAACTTCGATACCCTGCTAAGTTGAAGGTGACAATGGAGGGACGCACGACCTACTAACACATCTCGGCACAAGCGGAGGCGTCGCTCCGCCGAACTCTAACGAGGAAGCAAAATGAATGACCGGCCCTGATCAATATAAACCCTAAATAAGGGTTCAACCGCCATATCAAATATAGCTTAAAGATGCATCAGGCATTTACTATTACTAATTACAGTTCACATGTTTAAGCTACTTTAAAGTCATGTTATGATGCAAGCAGAAATGTTACTGTTTTTCTCACCCTCTATCCTATTGTTCCAGTATGTTTTCCCTACCCCCGCTCTGGAGACACGTGGACCCCTCCAACCTACCCAATGGCCAGATAGACCTGCTCGCTGGGACAAGCAGCCCTGGATCCATCATGGAAACTTCAACCTGCAACAGACCAACAAGAAGTGGGGTATTGAAATGATTCAACCACAAGAACATTGACACCTCTAACATTACCTACTTTAGACAGACAATGCACATACTCTCTTGGAACTTGCGGCCTCAACACCCAATAAAACGCAGGAGATTGATTCACACACATAAAACGCTACACCCGATATCATATTTTTTACAAGAGACCCACTGGCGGGAGGGTGATGGTAACACCCTGCGGGCCCCCTGGGTAGCGCAAAGAATCACCGCCAACACTATCTACCAAAACCATAGGGGTCGCCATCTCCTTAGCACCTCCCTCAAATTCCAGATACTCGAGGAGGTTGCAGACCCGGAGGGCAGATTCCTTTTTATCTCACTCCAGATTAACTCCACCAAATATAATCTTTTGAACATCTATGCTCCAAACACCCCCCGCAGGCAGCTTTCTCTCTAGGCTCGCACCAGTTACTTAATTGTCCAGAGACCACTCCAACCAAATATATTGGCGGGGAATTCAATGCCGTGCTCCCCCGGCCTGGATAGGTCGGTACCTCTACTCATGGAGCCCACACAACCAGGAGGTAATTCCTCTACCTCATGCAAAATCTGAGCCTGAGTGACCCTGGAGTGGTGCAAGACACACTCAGTAGAGAGACTTACCAACCCACTTATCCTCGGTCCACCGCACCAATCACGTATAGATTACTTACTAGTGGGTCCAGACACCCAGAAGCCTCAAATAAAAAGCTCAAAAATCGAGGATGGTATAGAGATTTCGGATCACGCACCAGTCGGTCCTGCGCCAGGCATTGGCATGCCCAGAGATCGCAAACAGAATAAGGAGAATCCCCTCCTACCCTAGCTCAATCGAGGCCTCCAGTCCTATCTCTCAGTACATTGGGTTAAATTTCCTAGATGACCACAGTAATTCACCAAGTAACACACCTTTGCTCTGGCAGACGTTCGAATGCAGTCATGAGACAGGTCACATTATCGCGTATGTTTGCACGTTTCGACCGCAAAGCCACAAACAACATACAACAACGCACAACCAGGATCTGCTGACCGCCCACCGACAGTTTTTAGCCACCCCGGATGAAACGCACCGACAGGCCTACCTGGAAGCCAGGAAACTCTTGGATGCGCATACACTTGCACATGCCAAATGGCAGTCCGAACTAACAAGAACTCACTTCTTCATGAGGTGGGAGGGAAGTCGGGGGTTGCTGGCCACGCCTAACTAAACCATCTACCGCCAAAAAATTCATGAGTTAAAATCCAGACATACGCACCCCCATGATCACTGGCCAACCCTGACAGGTAAGCAAAGAGATTTTAGGGGCATTATACTCATACTACGAAAATCTATAACCAAGCACGCCCATATGACTCCTCAGCGACGTGGGAACCATCACACGCGACGACACACTCCTCCCCTAAATTGTCATCTGATAAACAAGAAGCACCTAGCAGCACCCATCTCCAACATGGAGGTAGAAAAAAAGAGCCCCTCTCAGTGCCCTAAAAAATATATTAAGACACCCGGGACCTAGAGCGGACTGTCAGGAGAATATTATAAGCCTCCTAAAACCAGACATAACTCCAACCCTAACATGCACCACAATGACCATATATCAAAATCACATTACTGTCCTAAAACTTTCAGTGAGGCACGCACTATAGTACTACCCAAACCGGGGAGAGATCCGGAGGACATAGGGTCATATCGCCCCATATCGTTACTAAACACAGATTATAAAATCTTAGCTTCAATCCTGGCGGCGAGGCTCCAGATGTGCCTGCCGGAACTCCTAACGCCATCCCAATTAGGCTGTGTTAAAAACCGACACTCATCAAAAGGTATCAGAACAGCAATAGCAGCCTCAGTGGCGGCGCTCCTTATAACCAAATATCCCACCTACCATGCTTCTGCAGCATAATGCTGAAAAGGCTTTTGACTATTCCGTTTCTTGCAATATTCCTTAACACCTCTCATTGCGGGCTCGAAACTTTGGGGCATACTACCTTGACTTTCTGGGTCTTCCCCCTATCCCCAATCAACCACATTTTAAAACAATAAATAACCTCAACTCCCTCCCAATTCCTCTTGCTCGAGGAGCGAGACAAGGATGCCCCCTCTCGCCCTTGCTTTTTGACCTTGCCCTGGACCCCTTTCTGAGGCATATCCAGGCATGGGACGGATTCCAGGGCATCATCATAGGGAATGTGGAGGTTAAAGTATCAGCATTCGCAGACGACCTGCTGATCTTTATCACTAGACCGCAGGTATGCTTACAGAATGTATTGAAAGAGATCGAGACGAAGGGAGGCCTCATGGGATTTAAAATAAACCTAAATAAATCAGAAGCGCTGCTATTGGCGGGCCCTCCCCGTCCACTCTGGATTAACAACTACCCCCTACGCTGGCAATCCCATTCCATCACATACCTGGGAGTCCAAATAACAAGAGACCCTACTAAATTATATTCGACAAATATCAACATATTCCTAACGACTTTAAACCATAACTTGAATGCGTGGTCAGGATTCACACTTTCGTTTATTGGCAGAGCAAACCTGATCAAGCTTATTCTTTTTCCCAAATTATTATACTTATTGTCCGGAACTCTCTCCCCTGTCCCTTATATGCCAAAAGCATCAAAATACAACACCAAAAACTGAATCAAAACCTTTATTTGGCAGGGAAAGAGAGCGAGGATCCTCTAAATAAGCCTCAACAACCAGAAGTCCAGAGGGGGCATCAACTTCCCAAACATCAAATCCTACAAAATCTCAGCTAACCTATGCATAATAAGAGACAGGGTTACGGAAAACAAAATGTATTCACCCGTAGCACTGGAAGCAAATTTTTGCCCAGGACATTCTCCTAACCAATCTCTTACACCTCCATTTCAATGACCTCCCATCAGAGGTCAACTTAACCCCCTGCTTTCTAACCCCCTGGAAGGACATGGCACCTGGTGCGCCGCAAATTCTGCTCTATCAGAGACGTCTCTCTGGGTCAGACGTTCTGGGCAACCCTGACTTCCAGGTGGGCAAGCCTCATCCCATCTTCCGACGGTGGCACTCCGGTGGTCTCAGAACGGTGGGCGACCTGGTAGATCCTCAAAGAAAAATGCCACTCACTTTTAACCAGCTTGCACTAAATTCAGTTTTATACACACACCCCTTTCACTACCTTGCAACTCCAGAGCAACAACGTCAAAATAAACCGACAATTTATATGTGATTCATGAGGTGTGATGGTGTGAGTTAGAGACTGGGCGGGACACACAGGTCACTCGAGGCCACGTCTCAAGCTACTATAAATTACTTAATACACCAACCCAGTATGAAGCAAGAAGGAGTGGCGTGGTGCGGTGGAGGGAGGACTTACCACACATAACGTGGGATGAGGATCTGGAGGCCACAAATCAGAGCATCAGAACCATTGCCAGTGGTCTCCACTGGAGATGGCCCTTAGAATAAATACAACACCGGGATATTTTATCCCCCAGTCTAACTATCTCTCATGGGGGCTGTCACATCGCCGTACGTGCTCTATGTGCGGGGAGAGCAAGGCTAACCTTAACATTAGCTTTATGGGCTTGCCCAAGCAGCCAGGCGTTTTGTAGCCGCATTCATCAACCAATTCCTGACCACAACACACCGACTTCGTGGCCGCCAATAACCCCAATTGGGCCCTCATTGAGCATACTGCGAAACGGGGAAGCAACTGTCCACATACACACAAACCACCTAATATTCACATATCCCGGCGCAGCCGAAAAACATAACTGCCAAACCAGGGTAGGGGCCCAAGGACCCCTCATTACGCAATCTTTTTAGAGAACACACATACTTACTACCTCATGGATGGGTGGGTAGGCGTTCTCTCCAGAAAGAGAGCAGAGTGGAGAAATTATTTTTAACATGCGACCAATCATTACACATATTGCTCCCCAACCACATAAAATCGCAGTATTTAACTCCTGCTTCGTGTGCTACAAACCCTGGTACATGGGACAGGCCATCCAGAGGTGTACCTACATATTAGTTTGTAAACTCCACACCGCCAACTTCACAAGGTGAAACCACAATCTCAACACAAAGGTGGAGAGGTTCCACGTGATCCCTCAAGATCAGTTCCCACCCCCCTACTCCCACCCCCATAATCTCCCTGCTCAACAAACTTGTTAGACAAAAGGCTAACTGGATATACCATGACGATACTTACGATCACCAAAACACAACTCAGGCAATCAAGAAAAAACACTATCCTAGACCGCCAAGCACTATCACAACTCCCAATGCCCCTATCCAAGGCCAGACCATGACCGAACCTTACAAGTCCATATGATACCCACCTTGGAGACCTGAATGGACCCTCTCACCTTACGTAAGACCATGGTTAAACACTACAATCAACCCCTAAGTCTCTCAGCAATTAACTTGCTCTACAACCACTTCCGGACTCTCTCCGGCACTCCAAATGCGATTTTCGAAGCTTAGGTAGAATGGATGGACTATATTGGGAACAACGGACCGGCCAAACACGGAAAAAACACTCAAGAGAACTCGTCCTTAAAGTTGACAACAACATCAGAACTTCAACGCTTGAATCTGAATGATAACTGACTTAGGCCCTGTTGAACTCAGAACTCTTAAGCACAAATATCACCTCAAACCATAAATTGATCTCTTTCGTAGCCTAAACGTATCCCCTTCCCCTCCCCTTCCCCCCCTCCCTTATACCTTCCCCACAACCCCTTGTTATAAATGATTGTTCACAATTGAAAACTCTAATAAAAACAGTTTTGGAAAAAAAAGATACAGCGCTAAAGGCTCCAAAGCTAGGTCGAATAACAATGGGGAAAGTGGACACCCCTGTCTAGTTCCCTTTTGTAGTTTAAATGAGTCTGAGATGAATCCTGGGCGTACTGATTTTTGCTTGCGGATTTCTGTCCCATTGCATATAGATAAGACCTAAATAAGCCCGTTATTCCCATCCGATCTAGAAAAAGATTGAGCCACCCCCAAGTGGACGTTAATCAAACGCCTTTTGGGCGTCTAAGGCTACATAATGCTGGCTTTTTTTTTTTTGTCCCCTGATTTTTCTGCTGCTATCTGGGCATTTATTACCATCTAATATTTTAATACCAGATCCCCCCTTTATGTATCCCATTTGGTGATCCCCTATGAGTTTTTGGGTAGAGGATCGCGAATCTGTTTTGCAATAACTTTGGAAAAAATTTTTTTATGTCCTGATTGATTAAGGAAATTGGTCTGTAAGAACCTGGCAGATGGGCATCTCTACCTGGCTTGTGTAGGAACTTGATAAAACGCCAGGGTCCCCTTTGGGCAGCATTTCCGCAGAGTCCACAATCTTGTTAAATACCCCCCATCAAACTGGGTGTTAATTCTTCCCTCAGATCTTGAAAAAATCGCTGGAAAAGCCATCAGGGCCGGGTGCTTTACCCAGGGAAGTTCTTAATAACCTCTGAGATCTCCTCTCCTGAGATTTCCTTGTTTAAGAATTCCCTATCCTCATTGCTGATGTGTGGCAATGCAATCCTCTCAGGAAGTCCCTCCCTTTACCAATATCATAAGGCATTTTGCTATACAACTTTGAGTAGTAAATCTTTCAAGATCGATTTTAATATCCTTTGGGGTCCCCAGTTAATTTCCCCTGTATTATCCATCATACTTAAAATATTGGAATTCGCCCTCCTCTCTCTTACTAAATTGGCCAGTAATTTCCATGCCTTATTTCCATGTTGTAAAAGGGATAATCAAGATGGTCACTAAAACATGTCTTCCAATCAAACCTTGATACAGCTCGTAAGCCGTTTTCCCCGCTTGGACCCATTTCTCTTTGTTATCAGAGTGGGGGTTTGTAGAAACTGGGAATATGCCCCCCGCAGCGTAGAGTTGGCTTCTGCTAGTGCCTTGGTTACTTTCTTTTTTTTTGAGGCTAGATACCCCATAATTCGCCCCTGTAAAACAGCTTTGGCTGCATCCCAATATAGAAACACATTACCGGCCTGCTCCTCATTATCTCCCCTCCGTATTCCCCCCACCAACCTTTAAAGGAGGTCCCTGAATTGCTCGTCATTTACCAAAGAGGAAGGAAGTCGCCATTATATGTCCGAGCCCGCTTATAACTTCACGTATGCTGATGCTAAAACCGGGGCGTTTTTCCGAAATCACCAAATCCCCCTAAACCCACTCCTCTACTTGCTTTGTGAGGTTCCCAGAAAGTCAAAAAATAGTCTATACGAGACCAGGATTGTCTCGCATGAGAAAAATGCGTGAATTGCCTTTCGGCTGGATTGTGAAAACCGCCATATATCCACCAACTGCGCATTCGTGCAGAGTTCTTTCAACAAAGACCCCTCGCATCCCCCCGTCTCAGGAGTGAATCAGTTCTCTTCCTATCCTCCTGGCTGCTCATCCCCACTATTGAATCTCCCCCTAAAGGATATTTAGGGTTGTTATCTGGAGTATACATTGCTCCAAATTTGTAAAAAATGATCTTCTCGTTTATTTGGAGAATATACGTTATATACGCTAATAGCCCCCCGCTGGAGTGTCAAGAACAACATTTAAGCCACCTCCCCTCTCCACCCTCTGCTGGGAAATTTAAATTTTCATCTTGAGTTTTTGTGTACCAGAAATCATTACTCCTGACTTTCCTTGCTTTGTGGGAACTCCATAATTCTCCCACCCATATTTTTTGCATTCTCTTAAAATCCTCCTCTCCCAAATGAGTCTTCCTGGTAGTAATGCGATATCTAATTTTTGCTTCTTCAGGTGACGTAATTACCATGTTTCCTCTTATGGGGGGGACCGGTAAACCCCTTTTACATTCCAACTAATTAGTTTCAACAAATTGGGATCTCATATTGGATAAATGGACCAAGTGAAGTTAAGATACACACCCACAATTGCAACAAACCACCACTTCAGTGATAGAACAAACATATTGAAAACCAAACTGTCCCACCTTTTCCTTCCTACCTCCCCTTCATTGACTTCTCTTTTTCTCCGTATGAAGAGAAAAGCACCAACTCTCCCTCTCTTACTTTACTCCCTGAGTATTACCTGAATTTTTTCCTTCCACCTCCATCCCTCCCTCCCTATTAATAAGATTTCCTACAGGAACCCTATTACTGATGTTTTTGTATTTTCCCGATGGGACCCTATACAGCATCCTGCGTACTAAACAAAACCACAATTCAAACGACTGTTCATAAAGAGATGTAAGCCGTCGCTCAAATCCCCCCGTACTAGATGTCATCTTGTTTACGACTTTTTGTCACCTAAATGTCCCGTGATTGCCTGGACGAGCCTCTTTGACTTAAGTCCTTAGGTGAAGAGTGCCTCCCCGAGTATTGTGAGGATCCTGATCCCCCTCATAGTCCCCCCTCCCCAAAGCACCCCCCTCCTTGGCGATTCTTTTGGGCTAGAGATAGAGGCTAACACCTTTGCTGCTTCTTCCGGGGTGCTGCAGGAGATAGGGTTACCATTGTCGGGAAAAATTTTCAGTACCGGGGGATACTGCAGCACAAATTTAAACTTCTTGCGTACTAGCGCAGAACAAATGTCCTTTTAAGCACGTCTCTTTTTGGGGAAAACCCCAACAGAATAGTCTGCAAATTAGCATCAAATTTTCCCCCCTTCATATTGCACCTTGGCTTCCCCTCTTTCTGTAAGCTTGCATTAGAAGAGTTTTGTCCGAGAAGTCCAGGATTTTACAATAACAGTCTCGGCCTTTCTAGATTAGAGTCCTTAGCCTCACTTTTGGGGAGTCCAATTCTGTGCGCCCTCTCCACCTTTAAAGGCTTATCTAAGCCCAGCGCTTTAGGAATGATTTCTGCACATAACTGTGGTAGAGTTGAAGCTTTTACACTCTCTGGGACACGACAGATTTGTTGAGGAAACTGGATGGGATACAGATTTCCTCTGAGAGTTGGTTCGCCAGCATAGACGTAGAGGCGCTATACACTAGCATCCCCCATGATTTAGGTATACAGTCTGTAAAACATTTTTTCTTAATAAGTCGAGGGACACAATTTGATCGGCACAGTGAATTTGTCCTAAGAATTTTTGGAATTTGTATTGACGAGAAATTATTTTCTATTTAACGGGAGGTTCTTCCATCAGCTGAGGGGGACGGCAATGGGCAGTCCCTGCGCTCCATCTTACGCAAATCTGTACCTCGGCTGGTGGGAGAGCCTTCTCGTCCCTTTGATGAAACTATGTCGGATGGACTGACCATATAGGTCTCTGGACTCGGTATATAGATGATGTGTTCATTATCTGAAACGGTCCAAAACAAAATTTTCTATCATTCATGGGAAAGATTGAACCATAACACCTTGGGACTCAAATTTACATCAGATATACAAATCTGATTGTCTTACATTCCTTGATGTAAAAATCATTAAGGACAGTAATGAGTCCATCTTAACCCCCCATATTTCGCAAACCCACATCCTCTAACTCTTTACTTCATTGGGGAGCAGCCATCCTGTCCCTTTAAAAAGAGGAATACCGCGCAGAATCAATTTTTGCGACTTCGGGAGAAATTGCTCAAGCACAATGGAGTATAAGAGAAAAAGCTCACGACTTGAAAAGACGATTTCGGGAAAAGAATTATCCTGAAGATGTGATCCTAGAAGGTTTCATCATGCACTGAATAGCCCAAAGGGCTAAACTATTAATCCCAAAGGACCAGCAACCCAACCGGGTGAATAATTTGGCACGGATAATCGGCACTTATAATGAGGCCTCTTAAGGGAAAACAGGGAAATTTTTGGGAGACATTGGGACACCCTTACATTGGACCCTGCTTAAGGAGAAAGTTTGGGAAAGTCCCATTGGTCACATTTCGGAAAGGACATAGCTTCATGAAAAACTC
>JAODAL010045382.1:0-31995 GCA_025379985.1 Phyllomedusa bahiana
GCTCCTCAGGAGCCCCCATAAGTTTGGAACCCCAGGAGCCCCCATAAGGGGATAATCAAGAGCCCCCCATAAGTGCTAGGTCAAGGGGCCCCCCCCCCATAAGTGCTAGGTCAGGGGCCCCCCCCCTAAGTTTAGCCCCAGGAGCCCCCCCAAGTGTAGCTTTAAAAGGGGCCCCAAAAAGGCTAGCATAAAGGAAACTCCCCATTGTGTTAAACCCCAGGAGCCCCCCAAAGTGTAACCTTAGGAGGGCCCCCAAAAAGTGCAAAACCCCAGGAGCCCCCCCCCAAATGCAGTCACCCCCCCCCCCCCCCCCCCCCCCCCCCCCCCCCCCCCCCGGGGCCCCCCCCCCCCCCCCCCCCCCCCCCCCCCCCCCCCCCCCCGCCCCCCCCCTCCCCCCTTTTCCCCCCGCCGCCCCCCCCCCCCCCCCCCCCCCCCCCCCCCCCCCCCCCCCCTCCCCCCCCCCCCCCCCCCCCCCCCCCCCCCCCCCCCCCCCCCCCCCCCCCCCCCAACCAGGAGGGCCCCCCCACAAGTGCTAGCCTCAAGAGCCCCCCACAAGTGCTAGTCTCAGGCCCCCCCAGCAATGCCAGTTTGTGGAGCCCTAATAAGTGGTAGGCTAAGGAGCTGTAATAAGAGCCCACTATAAGACCTAGCCAAAGGCCCCCATGAGGTTTTCTTTAGGAAGCCCCTTTTTAAGTGTTTTTGGGATTTAAAGGAGCCCCCTTTTAAGGTTTTTTAAACCTTTCAAAAAAGCCCCCATAGGTTCTAGGGCTCAGGAGAAAACCCCTAAGTTTCTAGCGTCAAAAGCTCCCCATAAGTGCTAGCCTCAGGAGCCCTCACCCTTTTGATTTCTAGAGTTTAAGCGCCCCCATAAAAAGCTAGCTCAAAGGAAAGGGGCCCCCAACCCAACCGGGTGCTAGAGTCAAGAGCCCCCCATAAGTGCTAGCTTCAGGAGCCGCCAAAAGTGCCAGCTTCAGAAACCCACATAAGAGCTAGCTTCATGAGCCCCCAAGGTTTCTAGCCCCCAAAGGGGCCCTTTTAAGTGGCCAAAACCTCAGGGCCCCCCCTTAAATGCGCCCTAAAAAACCCCCAAGATATAGCCTTAAAATTCAGCATAAGTGCACTTAAAAGGTTTCCAAATCGAGAGGTCCCTTAGGTGCTCGCCCCAGAGGACACCACTACAGGAGCCCGGGAGTGACAAACCCTAGAAATTTTCAGAAATTTTTCCCACAACCTCATGGGGGGGGGATCGCCAAAGTAATGAAGCGTTTGGGGCCCCAGAAAAAAAAAGGGTGGCCCCCCGTGCACTGTGCAGTGACTTCACTCTTGGTGTCTCCCCAATATCTAGGGCACGGCAGGCGGCTATTCATCCACAGCCAATGGCAGATCTGCAGATACAATATCCGCTCCATTCACTGCAGTCATGTTGGGGGGGGGGGTCACAACCTCGGAAAAAAATCTTTAAAAATAGCATCAAACGCAGGATGAATGAGCGGCATAAAAACCCCGGGCGGATGGGAGGTTTCTGGATATTCGGGCCCGGAAAGCTGTGTATAGAGGGGCGGGGGAAGAAACCCCAAAAAGGCTGGAGGGGCCCCCGAAAGGGTGAGGCCCGACTACAGAGGCTTGCTGGGGAAAAAATTTGGAGGTTCCTGCGCTTTGTAACCTGCAAGGGATGTATAGGCAATGGTATGGGCACCAGAAAAGCAAGCACTAGGGCTGCTGTGAGGGGCCCCATCCAGGACCCAATGTCATGACGTGTACCTATCATAGCGAGCCACTGTCTTGGGTCCAGAGGTAAATTAATGTAAGAAGAGTCTCACCTAATTTATATGAACCACCTTTAACAACCTCCTACGGTGCCAAAATAAAAAATGACCCAATACTTACCTCTCCAATCACCACCAGAGCTCCAGTGCCCCCCAACCGCCTCCTCTGTCCCTCACTGATGACATCACGTACATGGATGACATGATTCTGACCGCAGCATGTGACCACAAAGGCCAGTGATTGGCTTCAGCATCATGTGATCCACGAACGTGACATCATCAGTGAGGGACCGCAGGTGACCACAACGGCCAGTGATAGCTCCATCTGGATCCACGAACGTGACATCATCAGTGAGGGACCGCATGTGACCACAAAGGCCACTGATTAGCTGCAGCATCATGTGATCCATGAACGTGACATCATCAGTGAGGGACCAATGGGGGACCCTGAAGCTCTGGTGGTGATGGGAGAAGCAAGTATGGGGTAGTTTTGTATTTTAGCAGGGAGGTTTTTAAAGTCCCTTTAAGAAGTGACCGCCACAGAGGCTATAGTTAAGGGGGCGGCTGCAAATCTTATACATTGTCACAAATTCTCCGCTGTGGAAGTAAGAGCAGATCTGCATGGGATTTTACCCATGCAAGCAGGGATGCAAACAAGAATTCTTCCATTTCCGGACAGCAAGCAGAGCTCTTGAAAATGTTGATGACATTTTTAAATTTGACAAAGATTATCGTTTACTTGCATAAGACTGGATGACTTCCTGAATTTGGCCAAATTTGGCAAAATATTTCAAATTCATGGAGTCCTCCAGTCTTATGTAAACAAACATTAATCGTTCTAAAAAATTTAAAATTTCATCAATTTCAAGAGCTCTGCTTGCTGTCAGTAAATGGAATTCTTCGTTTACATCCCATTCAGATCTGATCTTACTTGCGCAGCTGAGAGTTTGCGTCAATGTATACGTTCTCGGTAAGAGAAGAAAGTTTTGTGTCGCTGCCGCGTTGAGCTCAGATCGCCCGTACATGCAACGAGTTTTTCAGCTGTGGAACCGGCTGGAGGAATAGTGGAGGGTGGCAGTCCCACTGAACCCACGGAAAAAGCATGGTGTTGGCCCCTTCGACGCGCCAGGTTCCGCAGGGGCCCCGGGTTGGCCCCCTTTTAAAAAGGGGGCGTCTCCTACAAGGATCGGGTTTTTTTTTGAAGTCTTGCAAAAAAAGTCCTTTTCAATATGTGTCCATTACAGTTCCCCCTTTCCGATATCCCCCCTTGAGGGCTGCATAGATCCTCAGGTTGTATAGCTTTAAAGGGCTGCTTTATTTATTTTAGGCCCCCAGCATGGTTGCTTTTGCTACAGACCTGTTTGATCTTCTGATAGGTCCGCCTGGTCAAAAAACATTTTTCTTTCCCAAGGTACCTGGGGTTTTCCCATTTTTTCCCCTGTAGGTGCCAGCACTGGTTTCTATAACTACCGACCTGTTCAAACTCTCCCCGATTAAAAGGGTTTGCCTTTTAATTTTTGGTTGCTTTGCTAAGGCCTGGTGTTCTCAGCAGGACAGTAGAGGTCAAAAATGAAACCAACAAAACAGGACTGAGGAGAGCTAAATCGATGTAGTGAGACAACCCCTTTAAGGAAGTATTCTAACCTCAGCATTGTCTGGGGAGCTCAGTCTAACCTTGTGTCTCCTCTCTATTGCAGTCCTCGTCTGCTCGCTGTCCCTGTGTGTCGCCTCATCGCTCTTCTCCTGCCCGCCATCTTGTACCTGTAACAGCAGCAGCATGGAGGTGGACTGCAGCGGGCGAGGACTCACGTCCGTCCCCATAGACCTCCCCCCGGACACTCGAATCCTCCTGCTGCTCAACAACCGGATAAACTCCTTGGCTGGAGGTCCCTTTTCCAACCTGACGTCCTTGCACTGCCTGGATCTCTCCAACAACTTCCTGGACCAGCTGCCCTCGCAGGTATTTGGGGAGTTGGTCAACCTTACGGAGATACGCCTGCGCAACAACAGCATCCGCGGTCTGGAGCGCGACCTGCTACAGGGCCTCCCGCAGCTTCGGAGACTGGACCTCTCCCTCAATTTCTTGTCCGTGCTGCCCTCGGGACTGTTTGATGACCTCCCCACCTTGCACTGGTTGTCCTTACGCTCCAACCGGCTGCAGAGTCTGGAGAGGATGACGTTTGAACCTTTGAGTAGCCTGGAAAGCATTCAGCTCGGCGACAATCCCTGGGAATGTGACTGCAACCTGCGAGACTTCAAGCACTGGATGGAGTGGTTCTCCTACAGAGGTAAGCTGTGACTTCCAATAGCATCATAGTCATTGGTGATGGGGCCTCAGTAATGGTGGTCCGCCCATAGACTCTTTTCCTCTAGAGTCAAGGTTGGATGTGCGACGTCTTCTTGGGGACGGAGGCGCACAGTCTTCTTGGAGTGGAATGTGCGCCCTCTACTCGGGGGCGGAGGCGCGCCCTCTACTCGGGGACGGAGGCAAAGCATCAAAGGAGAGTTTGCCGACACCCGGTGCCGAAGTTCCATAAAGGATTATGGATTAACCGTGCATCACAAGCACCCCCCAGTTTCATATTTTTAAGTACCCCACACGCATAGCTGTCACTCCCTTGTTTGTAGGACCAACAGGCAGGGAGAAACGGGAATTGGTACCAGGAACAGAGCAACAACGGAGAGTTTGGAATCTCAGCATAGCTTGGGCCCACCCGGTTCTGATGGTACCAGGGCCGAACCTGCGGCATTGCCCTGCCACGGTACAGACTGCTAGAAACAGCATTACTCTGGAAGGGAGGAGCATGTAGACCGTCCCAGGGGTGTGACGTGGGATGTCCCAGTATGGTTCAAAGTAAGGGCCTTCCTGGGTCCAGTGCCGTCTCCATTGGGAATGGAGTTATGCCAAGCGTACCAGGAGTTTCCAAAACCAGCCGGCTGCATTCACCCCTATGTATGCCCAGTCAACCTATGGTAACCAGCCCTACCTTGCTGCTGCTTCTGTTTGTACCCACATCCCATTTGTATTTGCCCCTCAGATCTAATGTATAGCTATCCCTTGTAGGCATTGTTTGTCTATTGCGCTCATAAGGCGATTAACATATATAAACTTTGATCCTGAGCTGGTCTGTTGTCTCGATCACCCCGAACCATGTGTCCATATGCTCGGTCTCGAATGGCAGGTTCCTGGCCCCGTTACGAGTCTGTAACTGACCGGGCATATAACTGACGAGGAACTGGTGGCAGTCTACCGGGCTGGCAGAGCTCTGTTTCACCGGTGCGGGTAAACAGATCTCTCCCAGCCGTTCAGGGTTGTGGGCAAGTATTGTATTCTCTTGCACTCCCTGGGTCTTCCTGTGCCCGTGCGGACAGGGGTTAACTGTGAAACCGTATCCGGCTGACCTTGCGTACGCCTAGGGGGGAGTGCAAAGTCACAAACACACCCCAAGTCTGGCTGACGACCCTCGAGTGGGTGCGGGTCTCCTGACAGCAGTCAATCAGAGCACAACTTTCATTTCTCCAACTGCTCTGAAAAATGAAAGCTGAGCTCTGATTGGTTGCTAATTCATGCACACTCATTAAAGGGGTTGTCTCACTACATTGATTCATCCTACCTCAGTCCTGTTTTCTTGGCTTCACTTTGAATTCAGGGGCGAGTTTACTGGCTTCCAATAGGCTGCAGTAGAAGCCAGGTCTGTAGCTATAGCAACCAGTACTGGCAGCCTATCAGGAGAGATGGAACACGTCTGTAGCTATAGCAACCAGCGCTGGCAGCCTATCAGGAGAGATCAAACAGGTCTGTAGCTATAGCAACCAGTGCTGGCAGCCTATCAGGAGAGATGGAACACGTCTATAGCTATAGCAACCAGCGCTGGCAGCCTATCAGGAGAGATGGAACACGTCTGTAGCTATAGCAACCAGTGCTGGCAGCCTATCAGGAGAGATCAAACAGGTCTGTAGCTATAGCAACCAGTGCTGGCAGCCTATCAGGAGAGATAGAACAGGTCTGTAGCTATAGCAACCAGTGCTGGCAGCCTATGAGGAGAGATTGAACAGGTCTGTAGCTATAGCAACCAGTGCTGGCAGTATATCAGGATAGGTCAAACAAGTCTGTAGCTATAGCAACCAGTGCTGGCAGGTCTGTAGCTATAGCGACCTGAGGAGCTGATGCAGCCCATACAAGAGGGGATATCTAGGAATAGGGAGGACACTGTTAATGGACACATATTGCAAAGTGACTTGTTTTTGCAAGATCTTTAACATAAAAAGCAGCAATCCTTGTAGTGAGACAACCCTTTTAAGGCAACTGCACCAGGATTCTGGCACAATTTGCGTCAAATATGACGGGGTACATGCTTTACACCTCATTTATTATGTGGTTTAGACAGTTTTGCTGTGCAAAAGGGGGTGTGGCCTCTGTAAAAAGGGTGTGGTTTTTTGTAAAGGGGGAGTGTTTTACAGTTTTTGGAATTAATGAGCACATACAACATTGTTTGAAGTTAATTTTGGGGTGGATTTTGGTACAAAATACGCCCCAAAACAAGTGTAAAATGACATCGTGTGCACATACCTTTAGCTGCCCCTGCTACATTGAACCCTCACAGTCCCAGGAAACTTATGCAGAAAAAAACCCAAACTAATGGTGCTCCCTATTGATTATCCCTCCAGGTGGGAAGATTGACGAGCTGCAGTGCACCCTTCCAAAAGAGCTGCGGGGAAGGGACATACGCATGGTGCCCGTGGAGATGTTCAGCTACTGCTCCCAGTTAGAGGACGAGAACAGCTCAGGGCCTGCCGATAGGCCGTCTCCGCCCTGCACTAAAACAAGTTCCGCCCACGCGGAGCCGGAGCCGAGCCCAGACTGTCCCCAGAGGCAGAGGTACCGCCCTGCCAGCGTCCGGCGAGCTATCGGCACTGTGATCATTGCTGGGGTGGTCTGCGGCGTGGTCTGCATCATGATGGTGGTGGCGGCGGCTTACGGGTGCATCTACGCCTCTCTGATGGCAAAGTACCACCGAGAGCTGAAAAAACGTCAGCCCCTCATGGGTGACGCGGAAGGAGAGCAGGAGGAGCAGAGGCAGATTTCGTCTGTGGCGTGAGGAATGTGCTCAGGTACCACCACATGTCACCCATTTTAGGAATAGGGGGTTACTTAACCCTAAGGAAATAAATGGAAACATTCACGGCCAAAAGGGTGTAAATCTATAGAAATCAGCCATGGGAGCACTTTACGACCTGCCGGATACCAACCAACGGGATCCCATTTATTCGATATCTAGATTCACGTAAAATTTACTCCTAAATGCACCTAGGGACCCATCAAAAATTTGCCCTTTGACCTTCAGAGGTCGTCCAAGTCTCAGGGTCTGATCCGAGACTGGGAAGATCGTGCGTCACCCTCGGTCTCGTGACTGATCGGAGCAGAGGTCACTCGTCTTGTACAGGATTGCAAAAAGAGACCATCTATTTTTTTGGGGCACAATTTTGACCCCCGACCCACAAAGCCGCGGCAATAAAGATGGCGACCGGTTTCGGCTCCGGCTTCGGTTTCCCTTCCTCTTGCATTCATTCGGCAGGGGGTTTCCTGGTCCCAGACTTCTGCAGAGACGGATGAAGGTTGATTCATAATCAGCTAATTACCGATCCCATTTATTCGATATCTAGATTCACGTAAACTTTACTCCTAAATGCACTTAGGGACCCATCAAAAATTTGCCCCGTACGCCCGTTGTCGGACTCTCAGGATGCCCGCGCCAGTCTGATCCGAGACTGTGAAGATCGTGCGTCACCCTCGGTCTCACGACTGATCGGAGCAGAGGTCACTTGTCTTGTACAGGATTGCAAAAAGAGACCATCTATTTTTTTGGGGCACAATTTTGACCCCCGACCCACAAAGCGGCAGCAATAAAGATGGCGGCCGGTTCCGGCTCCGGTTTCCCTTCCTCTTGCGTTCATTCGGCGGAGGGTTTCCTCATCCCAGACTTCTGCAGAGACGGATGAAGGTTGATGCATAATCAGCTAATTACGGATCCCGGAGTCGGAGGCCGCGGGGACTCGGAAGCCGCAGCCATCCAGTTGAGTCATTGTGAATGCCTCTTTTTCCATATGTCGTGAAAGCAATGCACTTAGTTACTAATAGCAACACAGCTTGAAGCAGCTGCAGACGCCGGAGATGAGGAGGACAACCTCTGGCTCTGCAGCTGTTCTCCGAGGCTGCAAAGCATGCTGGGTACTGTAGTCCAGACAGAGCTGCTGACGCAATATTAGGCTGGCACCGGGAATCGCTCTGTCAAAGCACAATCTTACTGAGGCCACAGAAGCAGGTTGATGTGTTACCTGATCTGATTATACAGTAAATGTTGTTGGTGAACGAAGCTTCTCGGCAAATTGTGTTTAATAATTTATGGCCCAGATCCCAATTACATAATCTGCACACCCAGGCCAAGCTAATCTACTGCTGATACAGCCTACTTCTGTATAACCTATACACCCAGGCCACGCTACTCTCCCGCTGATACAGCCTCCACCTGTATAACCTATATACCAGTGCAAGTAATCTACGTGATACAGTCTTCACTGTATAACCTATGTACCAGGCAGCTAATCTACTGCTGATACAGCCTCCACCTGTATAACCTATACACCCAGGCCAAGCTAATCTACTGCTGATACAGCCTCCACCTGTATAACCTATATACCCAGGCCAAGCTAATCTACTGCTGATACAGCCTACTTCTGTATAACCTATACACCCAGGCCAAGCTAATCTACCGCTGATACAGCCTCCACCTGTATTACCTATATACCCAGGCCAAGCTAATCTACCGCTGATACAGTCTTCACCTGTATAACCTATGTACCCAGGCCAAGCTAATCTACTGCTGATACAGCCTCCACCTGTATAACCTATACACCCAGGCCAAGCTAATCTACTGCTGATACAGCCTCCACCTGTATAACCTATATACCCAGGCCAAGCTAATCTACTACTGATACAGCCTTCACCTGTATAACCTATATACCCAGGCCATGTTAATCTACTGCTGATACAGCCTCCACCTATATAACCTATACACCCAGGCCAAGCTAATCTACCACTGATACAGCCTACATCTATATAACCTATGTACCCAGGCCAAGCTAATCTACCACTGATACAGCCTCCACCTATATAACCTATATACACAGGCCATGCTAATCTACAACTGATACAGCCTCAACCTATATAACCTATACACCCAGGCCATGCTAATCTACCACTGATACAACCTCCACCTATATAACCTATATACCCAGGCCAAGCTAATCTACCACTGATACAGCCTCCACCTATATAATTTATATACCCAGGCCAAGCTAATCTACCACTGATACAGCCTCCACTATATATTTATATACCCAGGCCAAGCTAATCTACCACTGATACAGCCTCCACCTGTATAACCTATATACCCAGGCCAAGGTAATCTACACTTGATACAGCCTCCAACTGTATAAGTTATATACCCAGGCCAAGCTGATCTACCACTGATACAGCCTCCAACTGTATAACCTATATACACAGGCCATGCTAATCTACCACTGATACAACCTCCACCTGTATAACCTATATACACAGGCCATGCTAATCTACCACTGATACAACCTCCTCCTGTAGTACCTATATACGCAGGCCAAGCTAATCTACCGCTGATACAGCCTCCACCTGTATAACCTATATACACAGGCCATTCTAATCTACTGCTGATACAGCCTCCAACTGTATAACCTATATACCTAGGTCATGGTAATCAACGACTGATACAGCCTACCCCTGTATAATCTATACACCAAGGCCATGGTTATCTACTGCCGATACAGTTTCCACCTGTGTAACCTGCACACCCAGGCCATGCTAATCTGCTGCTGATACAGCCTCCACCTGTATAACCTATATACCTAGGCCATGCTAATCTACTGCTGATACAGCCTCCACCTGTGTAACCTGCACACCCAGGCCATGCTAATCTACTGCTGATACAGCCTCCACCTGTATAACCTATATACCTAGGCCATGCTAAGCAATGGCTGATACAGCCTGCCTACACAGGCCATGGTTATCTACTGCTGATACAGACTCTCCTGTATAATAACCTATATACCCAGGTCCTGCTAATCTACTTAATTTTAGCCTAGATTTGAGTGGCATATAAATTATCTCCTGCAGATCCAGCCATCACAAAGGCATACTTATCTGCCGTTGCCATTGTCCCAATTTAAAGGACATGCATACCCCGCCATTCAATCTATTACCATTATAGACCTTACTTATATAACCAATATTACCAATACTGCTCAAGCCTATCTGACCCGAGTTCCTAGACCTGCTAATCTATTGCAGATAAACCTCAAATTCATGCACACAGTTTATAGATCAAGGATATGCTAATCTACTGCAGATGCTACCCCACGACCCAAGACTACTAATCAACCACCGATGCAGCTGTATTAAGAGGTCCTAAAAAGCTATTGCCGATACAGCCCTAATTTTTATGACCTGCTGTTACAATCTGTATGTATGTCCTGCACACAATGGCGGCACTCCCTGCTACGACTCTAGCAGGGCCTGTCAACGATGGATCTCAAAATCCTTTTTTTTTTTCCCCTCAGTAAGCACAGAGGATTTCAGAGAACGAGACTGGAATATAGATAAAGATGTACAAACAATATATTTTTCTATGACATAGGATGGAATATTTATCTGTCACTGCTTAGTGTTGTTGCCTCAGTGTCTCCCTGTCCCCTCTTTGCAGTGTGAATCCCCCCCTTGTCTTATCTGTAATCTGTAATCAATGCACTTTATATTTGAATAAAGATGTGGTCCTTATTATACTAGAGCACAGCGTCGACCTGTTCATTAACCCCGGTCACCGAGTCTGATGTTACGATCTGCTGGGAGGATCGATTCATCATGGGTTTTTATAACACATTCTATGGACAGATCTGTTTAGGTCTTAGAGGTCTCATCAGCAATACAGAAGTTATCTAGTTATATGGGATAAAGCTTCACTGGAATAGTAAAGAAAGATTGGTAGGAATAGGAAAAGAAATTTGGCAATGCTCAGGCAAAACAGAAAAAGAAATAAGAGGACTGATAGAAAGATCTGCTCAGGTCTTATAGGTCTCATCAGCACAGAGTAGTAATCTAGTTGTATGGGATAGAGTCTGACTTGAATAGTCAGGAAGGATCAGCAGGAATATGGCGAAAAATCCGGAAATGTTCAAGGATTGATGCTTTACGGATTCTTAGAATACAATTAGAGATGCTTTTCTATAGAAAGATCTGTTTAGGTCTTAGAGGTCTCATCAGCAATACAGCAGTTATCTAGTTAGATGGGATAAAGCTTCATTGGAATAGTATTGAAAGATTGGTAGGAATAGGAAAAGAAATTTGGCATTGCTCAGGCAAAATGGAAAAAGAAATAAGAGGACTGATAGAAAGATCTGCTTAGGTCTTATAGGTCTCATCAGCACAGAGTAGTTGTATAGGAGAGAGCCTCACTGGAATAGTAATGAAGGGTCAGCAGGAATAGAGAGAAAAATCCGGCAATGCTTAAGGATCGATGTTTTACGGATTCTTAGAATACAGTTAGAGATGCTTTTCTATGGACAGATCTGTTTAGGTCTTACAGGTCTCATCAGCAATACAGCAGTTATCTAGTTATATGGGATAAAGCTTCATTGCAATAGTAGAGAAAGATTGGTAGGAATAGGAAAATAAATTTGGCAATGCTCAGGCAAAATGGAAAAAAAAATAAGAGGACTGATAGAAAGATCTGCTTAGGTCTTTTAGATCTCATGAGCACAGAGTAGTAATCTAGTTGTATGGGATAGAGCCTCACTGGAATAGTCAGGAAAGATCAGCAAGAATACAGAGAAAAATCCGGCAATATTTAAGGATCGACGTTTTACGGATTCTTAGAATACAATTAGAAATGCTTTTCTACAGACAGATCTGTTTAGGTCTTATAGTTCTCATCATCACAGAGTAGTAATCTAGTTGTATGGGACAGAGCCTCACTGGAATAGTCAGGAAGGATCAGCAGGAATACAGAGAAAAAAATCCAGCAATGTTTAAGGATCCATGTTTTATGGATTCTTAGAATACAGTTAGAGATGCTTTTCTATGGTCAGATCTGTTTAGGTCTTAGAGGTCTCATCAGCAATTAGTTATCTAGTTATAGAGAAAAAAGTTTAATTGAAATAGTGGAGAGAGATTAGTAGGAATCGTAAAATAAATTTGGCAATGCTCAGGCAAAATGGAAAAAGAAATAAGAGGACTGATAGAAAGATCTGCTTAAGTCTTATAGGGCCCATCAGCACAGAGTAGTAATCTAGTTTTATGGGATAAAGCCTCATTGAAATAGTGAAGACAAATCTGCAGAAACACAGAAAGACATCAAGCAAGGCTCACAAACCAAGCGTTCCTTGAACAAAATTAGGCTATTAGATAACCGGAGGTGGTTTTTCTATAGACAAATCTGTTAAGGTCTTATAGGTCTCATCAGAGCCTCATTGGAATAGTCAGGAAGGATCAGCAGGAATATGGGTGGAAATCCGGCAATACTAAAGTATCAATGTTTTACGAATTCTTAAAACCACAATGAGGCCAGTGGATAACCAGAGATGCTTATCTATGGACAGATCTGTTTAGGTCTTAGAGGTCTCATCAACATCGATTAGTAATCTCGTTGTTAGGAAAGCCTCATTGAATAGTGAGAAGGATCAGCTGTTACAGTGAGAAAATCAGGCATGCTCAAATGATCAATGAATAGGGGTTATTAGAAACATTTACGACTATATAACTGTAATCCTTTCTGATTAAACAGATCGTTTTCGGTCTTATAGGTTCACAACATCAGATTTAGATCTAGCTATATCAGATAAAGCTTAATTGTGAAAGTAAGAAAAATCAAGCAGAACAATTATAAGTAACTGAAATATAACTATGGCAAAGAAAGAAGAGGGTTAATAGAAAGATTTTTTAGTCCTCAGGTCGTCAGTCAACGCATGGTAATAACCTCATAAATAGAAAAACGACTTATTTTGGAATAATTAAATCAACAGAATAGTGATGGGAAATCGCGGCAATGCCCAAGATCGATTATATGTTCTTAAACACACCATAAGGTAAACTGAAGACACCTTTCTGTAAACTGATCTTTTAAAGCTAGAAATCTCATTCAGCACAGATGGGTATATCTATTATATGAAAAGCTCTTTGAATATGATGTAATAGTATCATCAATGGACTGATTTATTACTGGTGTTATTAGAACATAGCTAGGCATTACATAAATGGAGACACTTTCTGTAAATTGATCTGTTAAGTCTTTATAGGTCTCATCAGCACATAGTAAACTAGTTGTATGGATAAAGCCAACATTGAATAGTGAAAAGGATCACAGTTACAGAAATAAATCAGCCAATGGTTTTTAAGAATGATTTTATCATGGTTATAGAACAAAACTATTCCACTAAATAGCTGGATGATACTTTCGATGAAAAGATCTGTTTTAGGATTCTTATAGGTCTAAAGCATAAGATTAATGCTGTCATATTGAAACAGATCCTTATGAACAGCAATGGAAAATCGACAGGCAAATATGAGTGAATCAGGATGCGCTTCAATGCACATGATAACAGGGTTATCTTAGAACATGACAATTAGTGTAACTGGAGTAACACCTTTCGTAAAACTGGATCCTGTTTAAGCCTTAGAGATCTCATCAGCACAGATGAGTAATCTGTTGTATGGAGAAAGCCTCATTAGAATAGTGAGGAAGGATCAGCAGGATACAGGAAAATACATCAGGCAATGTCAAGGATAATGTATCAGGGATTATTAGAACACAACTAGGCGCATTAATAACTGGGATAACACTTTCCATGAACAGATCTGTTTCGGTCTTATAGGTCTCATCAACATAGATTAGTATTCTAGCTATATCAGATAAAGCTTAATTGGAATAGTGAAGAATATTAGCAGGAATATAGAAATCTGAAATGTAAACAAGCTCAGAAGAAATAAAGAAATAATAGAAAGAAATATGATCTTTAGCTCTTAGGTCTCATCAGCGCAGGGTAGTAATCTTCATAAATAGAAAAGAGACTTATTGCAATAATAAAGATCAGCAGGAATAAGGAGGGAAATCGGGCAATGCCCAAGGATCGATTTATCATGGGTTCTTAGAACACGACCATAAGGTAACTGGAGACACCTTTCTGTAAACTGATCTGTTTAAGCCTTAGAAATCTCATCAGCACAGATGGGTAATCTAGTTGTATGGGAGAAAGCCTCTTTGGAATAGGGAGGAAAGATCATCAAGGACTGATGTTTCTGGGGTTATTAGAACATAGCTAGGCCATTACATAACTGGAGACACCTTTCTGTAAATTGATCTGTTTAAGTCTTATAGGTCTCATCAGCACAGAGTAGTAATCTAGTTGTATGGGATAAAGCCTCATTGGAATAGTGAAGAAGGATCAGCAGGGATGCAGAAATAAATCAGCCAATGTTTTTAAGAATTGATGTATCATGGGTTATTAGAACACAACTATTCCACTAAATAACTGGAGATACCTTTCCATGAACAGATCTGTTTAGATCTTATAGGTCTCAGCAGTACAGATTAATCTGGTTATATTGAATAGAGCCTTATTGGAACAGCAATGGAAGATCAGCAGAAATATGGAGAGAAATCAGGTAATGCTCAAGCATCGATGTATCACGGGTTCTTAGAACATGACAATTAGGTAACTGGAGACACCTTTCTGTAAACTGATCTGTTTAAGCCTTAGAGATCTCATCAGCACAGATGAGTAATCTAGTTGTATGGGAGAAAGCCTCATTGGAATAGTGAGGAAGGATCAGCAGGGATACAGAAATACATCAGCCAATGTTCAAGGATTGATGTATCAGGGATTATTAGAACACAACTAGGCCATTAGATAACTGGAGATACCTTTCCATGAACAGATCTGTTTGGGTCTTATAGGTCTCATCAGCATAGACTAGTTATCTTGAATAAAGCTTCTTTGGAATAATGAAGATATATTAGCAGGAATATGAAAAGAAATGTAACAACGCTCAGGAAAAATTTAAAAATAAATAAGAGGACTGAAACAAAGATCAGCTTAGGTGTTATAGGTCTCATCAGCACAGAGTAGGGATCTAGTTGTATAGGAGAGCTCGTCATTGAAATAGTGACAAAAATATCAACAGGAACACAGAGAGAAATCAGGCGATGCTCAAGAATCAATGTGTCAAGTTTTCTTTAATCAAAATGAGGCCATTAGATAACTGGAGACGTTTTTCTATGGAGAGATCTGCTCAGGTCTTAGTGGTCTCATCAGCACAGATTGGTAATCTTGTTATATACCGTGCAGCCTAATTGCTAGAGTTCTCTCTGTGTTCCAGCTAATCCTCCCTTACTATTCCAATTAGATTCTATCCTATACAATTGGATTACTTATCCGTGCTGATGAGGTTTACAAGACCTAAACAGATCTATCCATACAAGGCAACTCCAGTTACCCAATAGCCTAATTGTGTTCTAATGACCCATTAAAGGATCAATGTTTTACTGGTTTATAAAATATGAAATTGGATAACTGGAGATGCTTTTCTATTGGCAGATATGTTTAAGTTTTAGCAGATTAGCAGATATGTTTTAAAAAAAGAAAGAAGTTTTTAAAAAAACAGATATTTGGAGACACCTTTTTATCGACAGATCTGTTTAGGTCTTGAAAGACTCATCAGCACAGATGCATACAATGGAGCCCAATTGCCAAATTTCACTTTGTATTTCTGCTGATCCGTCCTCCCTATTCCAATGAGACTATCGTATACAACAAGATTACTAATCCGTGCTGATGAGACTTACAAGACCTAAACCGACCATAGAAAAGCGTCTACAGTTACCTAATAGCCTAGTTATATTTTAAGAATTGGTGATGAATCAGTCCTTGATGAAATTCGTTCCGTATTCCTCCTAATGCTCCCTCTCTATCCCGGTGCTTAAGGATTGATTCATCACAGGTTCATAGAACACAACATGGCCATTAGGTAACTGGAGAGGTCTGTTTAGGTCTTAAAGGTCTCATCAGCACAGATTATTAATCTAGTTGTATAGAATGGAGCTTAATTGCCAAATGTCACTTTGTATCTCTGCTGATCCGTTCTCTCTATTCCAATAAGACTATCGTATACAACAAGATTACTAATCCGTGCTGATGAGACTTACAAGACCTAAACAGACCATAGAAAAGCGTCTAAGGTTACCTAATAGCCTAGCTATATTTTAAGAATTTGTGATGAATCAGTCCTTGATGGAATTTGTTCCGTATTGCTCCTAATTCTCCCTCTTTATTCCGGTGCTTAAGAATTGATTCATCACAGGTTCATAGAACACAACATGGCCATTAGGTAACTGGATAGGTCTGTTTAGGTCTTAAAAGGTCTCATCAGCATGGATTATTATGGTAATCTAGTTGTTTAGCAAAAAGCTTGATTAGAATAGTGATGGAAGATCAGCAGGAATACTGAGAAATCAAGCAATGCTCAGGCAAAATTGAAAAAGAAAGAAGAGGAACTACTTCAGTCCTATAGCTCTCATCAGCACTGGATAGTAATCTAGTTGTACAGGATAGAGACTCGTTTAAATTTTAAGGAAAGAGAAATAAAAATCAGGTAATGCTTAAGGATTGACGTTTCATGGGTTCTTAGAACACAACTAGGCCAGTAGATAACGATAGATTATTTTCTATGAATAGATCTGTTTAAGTCTTATTAGGTCTCATCAGCACAGAGTAGTAATCTAGTTACATAAAACATCATTGGAACAGTAAGGGAGGATAAGTAGAAATATGGACAAAAATCCGATAATACTTAAAGATCGATTCATTATGGGTTCATCGACAACAACTAGGCCATTAGATAACCGGAGACCCTTTTCTATGAACGGATCTGTTTAGGTCTTATAGGTCTCATCAGTACAGAGTACTAAAGTTGTTGTATAGGGTAGAGTTTTATTGGAGTAGTTAGGCAGGATCAGCAGCAATATGGAGAGAGATCAGGCAATACTCAAGGATCGATGGGTTTTTAGAACATAACTAGCCCATAAAAGGTAACCAAAGACACCTTTTTATGAACAGATCTGTTTATGTCTTCTAGGTCTCATCAGCACAGATTAGTAATCTAGTTGTATAGAATAGAGCCTCACAGGAATAGTGAGTGAAGATCAGCAGAAATACTGAGAGAAATCTGGCAATGCTTACGGAAAACTGAAAAAAGAAAGAAGCTGATCGATGTATTACTGGTTCTAAGAACTATTTCATAATCAATCTGGAGATATCTTTCTATGGACAAATCTGTTTAGGTCTTACAGGTCTCATTAGCACAGAGTAATTCTCTAGTTGTATAGGGTAGAGCTTCATGGAATAGTTAGGAAGAATAAGCAGGACTATAGAGAGAAATGAGGCATTGCTCAGAGGTCGATTCATCATGGGTGAAGACACCTTCCTATGAACAGATCTGTTTCGGTCTTCTAAGTCTCATCAACACATAGTAGTAATCTAGTTGTATAGTGTACAGCCTCGCTGGAAAAGTTAGGAAGAATAGGCATGACTAAAGAGAGAAATGAGGCATTGCTCGGAGGTTGATTCATCACGGGTAAAGACACCTTTCTATGGACAGATCTGTTTAAGTCTTACAAGTCTCATTAGCACAGAGTAAAAATCTAGTTCAACATGGTCTAGTCTCATTGGAAAAGTTAGGTAGGATCGGCAGGATCAGAGAGAAATCAGGCATTGCTTGGAGGTTGATTAATTATGGATGAAGACACCTTTCTATGGACAGATCTGTTTTGGTCTTATAGGTCTCATTAGCACAGAGTAATAATCTAGTTGTATAGGGTAGAGTCTCATTGAAATAGTTAGGAAGTATCAGCAGGACTACAGAGAGAAACGAGGCATTGCTCGGAGTCGATTCATTATGGGTGACAGCTTTCTATGGACAGATCTGTTTAGGTCTTACAAGTGTCATCAGCACAGAGTAAAAATCTAATTGTATATGATCTAGTCTCATTGGAAAAGTTAGGGAGGATCGGCAGCACTACAGAGAGAAATCAGGCATTGCTTGGGGGTCGATTAATTACGGATGAAGACACCTTTCTATGGACAGATCTGTTTGGTCTTATAGGTCTCATTAGCACGAGTAATAATCAAATTGTATAGGGTAGAGTCTCATTGAATAGTTAGGAAGTATCAGCAGGACTACAGAGAGAAACGAGGCATTGCTCGGAATCGATTCATTATGGGTGACAACTTTCTATGGACAGATCTGTTTAGGTCTTACAAGCCTCATCAGCGCAGAATAGTAATTTAATTGTATAAGGTAGAGCCTCACCGGAAAAGTTAGGTAAGGTCCTCAGAACTACAGAGAGGAGTTATACATTGCTGGAGGGGGGGCGGGTGTTGATTTATGACAAGTTCACGGGTGGGGACACCTTACTATGGACAAATTTGTTAAGGCCTAATAAATCTCATCAGCACAGATTAGGAATCCAGTTATCTCTGCAGCCCCTTATCCCAATGAAGCTAACTTGCAATACCAGACACAGCCAAAAGACAGGCGTGGCACGGATTATGGAAGAAAGCGGGCATGTTTTTCTAATCTTGGGCAACACTTTTAACCCTTTCACACCCTGTGCCGAAAATTTATGTGGTGGTGACAACACGGCAGATGCTGGTTGTTAGATACAGCTGCCATCCGCCGCTGACAGCTACTACCTACACCTACTCATCGCCCGGGCCCCATATATCTCTCAGACTCCATTGGGCACTGGGAATCCCGATGACCCAATGGAGCAGGAGAATTACCTCTGATCAAGGAACGTTGCAATCAAAGGATTAAACTTTGGGTTCTTCCTCTGCTGTTCACTACAGCACACAGCGCTGGGAGCCGCTCACCCCCTCTGAGGGCAATAACGTCATTTGGCGTCTCTGCCGACAAAAAACACGACGTCAAAAGTGGGCAGACGTTAAGGGATTAAAAAGTACATCTCATCTTGCAAAGCACAAGCCCCCATTGGTCTATGTGGGCCAGAGCCGGGACGATGGGTAGGTGAAGGTAGGTGACCGCCTAGGGCACCACTTCATCCCAGGCAGAAAAGGGGGCGCAAGGAAGCATGGCGTGGACTGAATTATCCATTATGGGGGTGCAAGGAGGTATAGAGTGGGCTGAATTGTCCATTATAGGGGTGCAAGGAGGTATGGAGTGGACTGAATTGTCCATTATGGGGGCGTAAGGAAGTATGGAGTGGGCTGAATTGTCCATTATAGGGGTGCAAGGAGGCATGGAGTGGACTGAATTGTCCATTATGGGGGTGCAAGGAGGCATGGAGTGGACTGAATTGTCCATTATGGGGGCGCAAGGAGGTATGGAGTGGGCTGAATTGTCCATTATGGGGGCGCAAGGAGGCATGGAGTGGACTGAATTGTCCATTATTGGGGCACAAGGAGGTATGGAGCGGGCTGAATTGTCCATTATGGGGGCGCAAGGAAGTATGGAGTGGGCTGGATTGTCCATTATGGGGGGCAGGGCAAGGAATGTATATGGAAGTGGGGCTGGATTGTCCATTATGGGAGCGCAAGGAGGTATGGAGTGGACTGAATTGTCCATTATGGGGGTGCAAGGAGGTATGGAGTGGGCTGAATTGTCCATTATGGGGGTGCCAGGAGGTATGGAGTGGACTGAATTGTCCATTATGGGGGTGCAAGGAGGTATGGAGTGGGCTGAATTGTCCATTATGGGGGTGCAAGGAGGTATGGAGTGGGCTGAATTGTCCATTATGGGGGCGCAAGGAGCTATGGAGTGGGCTGAATTGTCCATTATGGGGGTGCAAGGAGGTATGGAGTGGGCTGAATTGTCCATTATGGGGCGCAAGGAGCTATGGAGTGGGCTGAATTGTCCATTATGGGGGCGCAAGGAGGTATGAAGTGTGCTGAATTGTCCATTACGGGGGCGCACGGAGGTATGGAGCGGGCTGAATTGTCCATTATGGGGGCGCAAGGAGCTATGGAGTGGGCTGAATTGTCCATTATGGGGGCGCAAGGAGCTATGGAGTGGGCTGAATTGTCCATTATGGGGGCGCAAGGAGCTATGGAGTGGGCTGAATTTTCCATTATGGGGGTGCAAGGAGGTATGGAGTGGGCTGAATTGTACATTTTGGGGGCGAAAGGAAGGATGGAGTGGGCTGAAATGTCCATTATGGGGGCGCAAGGAAGTATGGAGTGGGCTGAATTGTCCATTATGGGGGTGCAAGGAGGTATGGAGTGGGCTGAATTGTCCATTATGGGGGTCCAAGGAGGTATGGAGTGGGCTGAATTGTCCATTATGGGGGCACAAGGAGGCATGGAGTGGGCTGAATTGTCCATTATGGGGGCGCAAGGAAGTATGGAGTGGGCTGAATTGTCCATTATGGGGCACAAGGAGGTTTGGAGTGGGCTGAATTGTCCATTATGGGGGTTCAAGGAGGTATGGAGCGGGCTGAATTGTCCATTATGGGGGCACAAGGAGGTATGGAGTGGGCTGAATTGTCCATTATGGGGGTGCAAGGAGGCATGAAGTGGGCTGAATTGTCCATTATGGGGGTGCAAGGAGGCATGGAGTGGGATGAATTGTCCATTATGGGGGCGGAAGGAGACATGGAGTGGGCTGAATTGTCCAGTATGGGGGTGCAAGGAGGTATGGAGTGGGGTGAATTGTCCATTATGGGGGCACAAGGAAGTATGGAGTGGGCTGAATTTTCCATTTGGAGGGCGCATTGTGCCTTATTTGCCAGAATGCCTTATCCCAGCCCTGATGTAGATGTAAGAATTAAGAAGTTACTGCTCTTGGACGACGACGACGGAGGAGTGAAAAAAAAAACGAAGACTAAAAATCCAAAAATTGCATCACTAAGGGGTTAACAAAACATTTCTGGGGCGCCGGCGGCTCCGGAGCTGTGCACACACGCAGACTCCCATCCATTCATTCTCCATCTAAGACGTTCAGATCATGAAGGCGGCTCATTACCAGCACATCCATGGGCGCCTCTGGCTACTGTAGAAGAAGTCGTCCTAGCAGAGTCACAGCGGTGGTGACCCTCCCCTGTAAGAAAGAGCAGGGGTGTTCACACTATTAAGACTCGTCCACCAGGAAGGAACAGATGGGAGATTATATAGAAGATTAAGCGCTCGGAATGGCAGCACATTCTTGTTGCCACAGCAACTCGAAATCCGGTGACTCCATCATCCGCGGAGGTCACCCTGCACGGTCACACATCAAAGGGGGCAAATAAGTGCACCGTGCCGGGTCACGCCGCGCTGCCCCCCGACACGTGCACCATCTCCGGAACCGGCACCGCCATCCACGAGTCATTGATCTGCAGCGGCGCCGAGTACACTGCAAAAAGGCATCAGGAAGATGGCACAACACCTGACCGTCATAGCGCCACACATCATGATTGCCATGCGCCTCACGTCTCCCTCATGTCAGCCCTTAAAGGGTAATTTCACAATGACATTACTGCAACTGCTGCAGCGAAGATAATGAAATCCCACAAAATAGACAGATTCTGATTAATACACGTGTTATGTTCTGAATGTCACCCGCATGACGGCGAAGAGGAGCAAAGGGTTCATGTTCTCGCCTCTGTCAAATACATGATTACTTCAAAGGACAAGATGGTCATTTCCAGGACAAACTAAGCTATTTATAACAAACCAGAACTAAGTACTATAATACTGCCCCCTAGGTATAAGAATATAACTACTATAATACTGGCCCCTAGGTATAAGAATATAACTACTATAATACTGCCCCTATGTACAAGAATATAACTACTATAATACTGCTCCTATGTACAAGAAATATAAAAAATATGATACAGCCCCCTATGTACAAGAATATAACTACTATAATACTGGCCCCTAGGTTTTAAGAATATAACTACTATAATACTGCTCCCATGTACAAGAATATAACTACTATAATACTGCCCCTATGTACAAGAATACAACTACTATAATACTGCTCCTATGTACAAGAATATAATTACTATAATACTGCCTCCTATGTACAAGAATATAACTACTATAATACTGCCTCCTATGTACAAGAATATAACTACTATAATACTGCCCCCTATGTACAAGAATATAAATACTATGATACAGCCCCCTATGTACAAGAATATAACTACTATAATACTGGCCCCTAGGTATAAGAATATAACTACTATAATACTGCTCCTATGTACAAGAATATAACTACTATAATACTGCCCCCTATGTACAAGAATACAACTACTATAATACTGCCCTATGTACAAGAATATACCTACTATAATACTGCCTCCTATGTACAATAATATAACTACTATAATACTGCTCCTATGTACAAGAATATAACTACTATAATACTGCCCCCTATGTACAAGAATATAAATACTATGATACAGCCCCCTATGTACAAGAATATAACTACTATAATACTGGCCCCTAGGTATTGAATTAACTACTTAATACTGAAAACCCCATGTACAAGAAATAACTTCTATAAAAACTGCCGCCTATGTTAAAAAAGATTTCAACTACCCATAATTCGCTCTATGTACCAAAAATATAATTACTATAATTCTGCCTCCCCATGTACAAGAAAATAACTACTATTAAAACTGCCCCTATGTACAAGAATTAAAATGCTATAATTTCTTTCCCCCTATGTTCAAGAATTTTAACTACTTAATACTTTCCCCCCCATGTACCCAAAAAATAACTTTTATTAAAACTGCCTCCTATGTGCCCTGAATATAACTTCTATAATAAAGCTCCTTATGTACAAGAATATAAAATACTTTAATACTGCCTCCTATGTACCCAAGAATATAGTACTATAATTTTCTGTCCCATGTTTCAAGAATATAATTTTTTAAATACTGCCCCCCATGTGCCCAAAAATAGAAAAATACTATAATAATGCTCCTTATGTACAAGGAATTTAAAATTTTATAATACTGGGTCCTATGTGCAAGAAAATACCCACTATAAAACCGCGCCCTTTTTACAAGAATTTTAACTACTGTTTAAAACTGTCCCCTTTACCCTCCCCCTCCCCAAATATTGCGGAATCCGGCGTTTTTCCCGACAATTTGGTGAGGAAAAAGAATTTTTTGAATGGGGACAGAAAAGGGTCGTGACCTGGAGGCAGCGCCCATCCTGGAGCCGCACTGAGGGGGTTAACTCCGAAAAAATTTTAGGTGGACAAAGGGAAAACCGGGGTGACTCCGCCCAAAAAGGGGAAACCCCAAACTCCTTAAAAAAACGCCAAAAAGAGGCCCCAATTCAGCTTTCGCCCTTTAAATGGGGGGGGACTTTAGGGGAGACCCCTTTTTAATGTGAGTAGTAGGGAGGAGGCACGAAATGTGGGGAACAGGGGCCCCCCCGGACTGGGTTTCCCCTCCTAAATACACAGACAAGGACACCGAAACCTTTCCCCCCTCCAAAACACAGACACCAGGGGCAACCCAACCTTTCCCTCCTCCTAATACACAGACACAAGGGGCACCGACCTTTCCCCCCCCCCTAATACCAGACCCAGGGGCACCGACCTCCCCCCCTTTCCCAAAACCCCAGACACCCGGGGCAAAGGCCTCCCCCTCCTAATTTCCCCAGGGCACCAGGACCCCCACCTCCCCTCCCCCCTAATACCAGGGCACCAGGACCCCGCCTCCCTCCTTTCCCAATACAAAGGGCACCAGGGAAACCGGGCCTCCCCCTCCTAATACACAGACCCCCCAGGACACCGACCCCCCTCCTCCCAATTTCACTGGGAAACCCGGACACCGACCTTCCCCCCTCCTAAAACACAGGGCCCCCAGGACAAACCCCCTTCCCCCCCCTCCTTTTAAAAACAACAGACACCAGGACACCGACCTCCCCTCCTCCTAATAACAGCACCGGACACCCGGGCCTTTCCCCCCCTCCTAATACACAGAACCAGGAACCCAAACCCCCCCTCCTCCTAAAAAACAGACACCCCGGCACCGGGGCCTCCCCTCCTTCCCAATACCGACACCGGAAAACCGACCCTCCGCTCCTCCTAATACACAGACACCCGGACACCTCCCCTCCTCCTAATACCCCAGAACCAGGGGCACCGAAACCCCCCCTCTCCCAATTTCCGGGCACCAGGACACCGACCTCCCCTCCCCCTTTAAAACACCGACACCAGACCCCGCCTTCCCTCCTCCTAATACACAGGGCACCGGACACCCGACCTCCCCTGCTCCTAATACACAGACTCCAGGCAGCCCACCTCCCCTCCTCCTAATACACATACACCAGGACACTGACCTTTCCCCCTTTAATACAAAGAACCAAGGGGCCCCCGACCTCCCTCCCCCCTAAAAACACAGACACCAAAGGGCCCCGGGCCCTCCCCTCCTCCCAATACCAGACACCAGGAAACCGACCTCCCCCCCCCTCCTAATACACCCGGGGCACCCGGGGCAAATGGGCCCCCTCTCCTAATACACAGACCCCCGGACATGACCCCCTCTCCTAATACACAAAACACCAGGACACCCGGGGCCCCCCCTCTCCTAATACAAAGACACCAAGGGGCCCACCCCCTCCCACTAATACACAGACCCCCAGGGGCAACCCCCTCCCCTCCTCCCAATTTCACAGACACCCCGGGGCACCACCTCCCCCCCCTCCTAATAAAACCCGACCCCCCAAAGGGCACCGGGCCTCCCCCCCCTCCCAAAACCCCAAAACAAACCCGGACCCCCGCTCCCCTCCTCCCCAATTTCCCCAGACCCCCAGGACCCCCGACCTCCCCCCCCCTCCTAATTTAAAAGCAAACCCGGACCCCCGAAACCCCCCTCATACTAATACACAGACACCAGGGGAACCCACCTCCCCCCCCTTTTAAAAACAAAAAAACCAGGGCAACCGAAACCCCCTCCTCCTAATACACAGACCCCAGGGGGAAACCCACCTCCCTCCCCCCTTTAAAACACAGGGGCACCAGGACACCCACCTCCCCCCCTTTTCCCAATTTCACAGGGCACCGGACACCCACCTCCCCTCCTCCCAATACACAAAAACACCAGGTCACCCAAACCCCCCCTCCTCCTAATTTAAAAAAAACCACCGGACCCCGACCCCCCCCCTCCTAATACACAGGGGCACCAGGACCCGACCTCCCCTCCCCCTAATACACCCGAAAACCCGGACACGAACCTCCCTCCTCCTAATACAAGGGCACCAGGACACCGGGCCTCCCCCCCTTTCCCAATACATGAACCAGGACCCCGGGGCCCCCCCTTTCCTTTCCCCAAAACACAGCACCAAAGGGCACCGACCTCCCCTCCTCCTAATTTAAAAGACCCCGGACACCACCACCCCCCTCTTCCCAATACACAGACCCAGGACAAAACCCACCTCCCCCCCTCCCAATTTCACAGAAAACCCCGGGACAACCCCCAAAATCCCCTCCTCCTAATACACAGGGCACCAGGACCCCGACCCCCCCTCCCCCTAATACACCCAAAACCCGGACACTGACCCCCCCCTCCTCCTAAAAACACAGAAAACCAGGCCCCTGGGCCTCCCCTTCCCCCTAATAAACCCCGAACCCGGGCCCCCCGACCCCCCTCCCTTTCCCAAAAAACAGGACACCCGGAACCCGACCTTCCCCTCCTAATACACAGACACCAGGACACCGACCTCCCCTCCTCCTAATACACAGACACCAGGACACCGACCTCCCCTCCTAATACACAGACACCAGGACACCGACCTCCCCTCCTCCTAATACACAGACACCAGGACACTGACCTCCCCTCCTCCTAATACACAGACACCCCGGACCCCCGACCTCCCCCCTCCTAATACCCCAGAAAACCAGGACACCGAACCCCCCCTCCCCTAATACACAGACCCCCAGGACACCGACCCCCCCTTCCTAATCACTGACCCCCAAAAAGGGCCCGGACCTCCCCCCCTCCTAATACACCCGAAACAAGGGGGCACCCCACCTCCCCCCCCCTAAAAACACAGACACCAGGACAAACCCAAACCCCCCCACCTCCTAATACACAGACACCAGGACACCTCCCCTCCTAATACACAGACACCCCCGGAAAAACGACTCCCCTCCTCCCAATACACAGGGGAAACCTGGACCCCCCCGACCCCCCCTATTTCTAATACACAGAAACCAAAGGCACCCACCCCCTCCTTGAATTTCCCCAGACACCATGCCCCCGGGAAAACCCCCCCTCCCAATACAAAAAGCACCAGGACACCCGGGCCTCCCCTCCTCATTTAATACACAGGGGCACCCGGGGCCCCGACCTCCCCTCTCCCAATTTAAATCAGACACCCGGGGCACCGAACCCCCCTCCCCCTTTAATACAAAGGGGCACCCCGGACAAGGAAACCCCCCCTTTTTTCCTTTTTAAATTTCACAAAAAAACCAGGACCCAAGTCCTCCCCCCTAATACCCCAGACAAACCAGGACCCCGACCTCCCCTCCTAATACACAGACACCAGGACACCGACCTCCCCTCCTCCTAATAAAAAAGGGGCACCAAAGGGGCACCGACCCCCCCCCTCCCCCTAATTTCACAGACACCCGGGGCACCGATCCCCTCCCCCTTTAAAACCCCAGACACCAGGACACTGACCTCCCCCCTCCCCAATACACAGAAAACCCCGGGGCACCGACCTCCCCTCCCCCTAATACAAAAGGCACCCCGGACACCCAAAATCCCTCCCCCTAAACACAGACACCAGGGAAACCCCGGGGCCTCCCTCCCCCCTTATTCACCGGCACCCAGGACAACCCGGCCTTTCCCTCCTCCTAATTTAAAAGACACCAGGGCACCCACCTTTCCCCCCCTTAAAACCAGAAATAGGCACCGACCTTCCCCTCCCCCTAAAAAACACAGGGCACCCGGGGCACCCACCTTCCCCCCCCTCCAATACAAGACAAAAAGGACCCGACCTCCCCTCCTCCTAATAAACAGACACCAGGACCCCGACCTCCCCTCCACCTAAAAACACAGACAACCCGGACACCGGAACCCCCCCTTCCCCCTAAAAACAAAAGGGAAAAAAGGGACCCCGACCTCCCCTCCTCCTTTACCCCAGAAACCAGGACCCGGGCCTCCCTCCTCCCAAATTCCCCAGAAAACCAGGACACCGACCTCCCCTCCTAATACACAGACACCAGGACCCCGACCTCCCCTCCTAATACACAGGGAAAAAGGGGCCCCGACCTCCCCTACCTCCTAATTTTTCCCTGACCCCCGGGGCATGACCTCCCTCCTCCTAATAACCCCGAACACCGGAAAAACTGACCTTCCCCCCCTCCTAATACCCCAAAACCCCCGGGGCCCCCCGACCTCCCCTTCCTAAAACCCCAGCACCAGGACACCCCCTCCTCCTAATTTCACGCCCCAGGACCCCGACCTCCCCTCCCCCCTTTACACTGGGGCACCCGGACCCCCGAAACCTCCCTCCCTCCAATTCACAGACACCCGGGGCCCCCCGACCCCCCTTCCCTAATACACGACACCAGGGGCACCGGGCCTCCCCCCCTCCATTTTACAAAAGAAAACCAGGGGAAAACCCCACCTCCCCCCCTCCTTTTTTTCCCCGACCCAGGAAAACCCACCCCCCTTTCCCCTCCCAATCCACCGACAAACCCGGGCCCCCCGACCTCCCCCCCCCTCCTAATACACAGGGCCCCCAGGACAACCCCCCCCCTTCCTAATCACAGACACCGGACACCGGGCCTCCCCTCCCCAATTTCACCGACAAAAGGGGCACCCAACCCCCCCTCCTAATACACAGCACCGGACACTGACCCCCCCCTCCTCTAATACACAGGGCACCCGGGACCCGACCTCCCCTCCTCCCAATTTCTACAAAAAACCCCCCCAGGACACCCACCTCCCCCCCTCCCAAAACAACAGACACCGGACACCTCCCCCCTCCCTTTTTAACCCCAGGGCACCAGGAAAAACCGACCGCCCCTCCCCAATAAAACCCGAAAACCAGGACACCGACCTCCCCTCCTAATACACAGACACCAGGACACCGACCTCCCCTCCTCCTAATACACAGACACCAGGACACCTCCCCTCCTCCTAATACACAGACACCAGGACACCCAACCCCCCCCTCCTCCTCAAAAACACGGGCACCAGGGCCCCCCAAACCCCCCCCCCTCCTTTAAAACCAGGAAAACCCGGACAACCCAACCCCCACCTCCCAATTCACAGACACCAGGACACCCCACCTCCCCCTCCTCCTAATAAAACAGACACCAGGGAACCCCCACCCTCCCCTCCTCCTAATACACAGACACCAGGACCCCCCCTCCCCCTCCTAATACAAGCACCCGGGGCACCGACCTCCCCCCCTAATACACCCGACAAACCCGGACCCGACCTCCCCTTCCAATAAACAGAACCCCCCAGGACACCGACCTCCCCTCCTTTAAAACACCCGACCCCCAGGACAACCGACCCTTCCCCCCCTTTCCCAATACACAGCCCAGGACACACGACCTCCCCCCCTCCTAATTTCCAGGGCACCAGGACAAAGACCCCCCCCTCCTCCTAATACACAGACACCAGGACACCGACCTTCCCTCCTTCCAATACACAGACACCAGGACACCGGAAACCCCCACCTTAAAAACACAGACAAACCGGACCCCCGACCCTCCCCTCCCCCTAATACACGACAAAGGGACACCGAAAACCCCCCCTTTCCCCCTAATACCCCAAAACACCAGGAAAACAGACCTCCCCCCCAACCCAATACAAAGACACCAGGCACCCGGGCCTCCCCTCCTCCTATTACAAAGAAAACCAAGGGCCCGGAAACCTTCCCCCCCTTTAAAAACCCGAAAAAAAGGGAACCCCCACCCGGTTCCCAATACACAAAACCCCCGGGGCAATGGGGCCCCCCTCCTTTCCCAAAAACACCACCGGCACTGGCCCCTCCCCCCATAATTACACAGGGAAACCGGGCCAAATGACCTCCCCTCCTCCTAATTCAAAAGGAAAACCAGGACCCCCTTCCCCCCAAATTTTCCCAAAAAAACCCGAACCCCAGGGGCCCCGACCTCCCCTCCCCAAAAACACAGACACCCGGGGGCACCGACCCTTTCCCCTCCTAATTTCACAGAAAACCCAAAGGAAAACCGACCTCCCCTCTAATTCCCCCAGGCACCCGGGGCAAAAACCTCCCTCCTAAAACCCCAGACACCGGACACCGCCTCCCCTCCTTTAATTTCACAGGGCAAAGGCACCGAACCCCCCCTTCCCCTAATACACAAGGGCCCCCCAGGAACCCCCGGGCCGCCCCTCACCTAATACACAGACACCAGGACCCCGACCTCCCCTCCTCCTAATCACAGACCAAAAAGGAAAACCGACCCCCTCCCTTTCCCCCTTTAATTTCCCCAGGGCCAAACCGGACAAACCCAAAAACCCCTCCCCCTAATAAAAAAGGGGGCACCAAAGGGCCCCAACCCCCCCTCCTCCTAATCACTGACCCCCAGGACACCCGGGCCCCCCCCTCCTCCCCAATACCCCAGACCCAGGACACCAACCTCCCCTCCTCCTAATACAAAGGGCAGCGGAAAACGACCTTTCCCCCCCTCCCAATTTCCAGACCCGGGGGGCCCCGACCTCCCCTTTCCCCCTAATAAAACAGACACCAGGACACCGACCTCCCCCCCCTCCTAAAACACAGACAAAAAAGGGGCACCGACCTCCCCTCCTTAAAAACACAGGGCACCCCGGGGCACCCCCCCCTCCCCTTCCCCCAAAAACACAAACACCCCGGACACCGACCCCCTCCCCAAAAACCCCGGGAAACCAGGACACCGGGCCTCCCCCTTTCCCCTAATACACAGCACCAGGACACCGGGCCTCCCTACCTTTAAAACACAAAACCCGGACACCGAAACCCCCCTCCCCCTAATAAAAGACAACCGGGGCCACCGACCCCCCTCCCCCTAATAAAATTTTGACCAAACCCGGGGCACGGGCCTCCCCTCCTAATACACAAGACACCAGGGCCCGACCTCCCTCCTATAATCACCCCACACCAAAGGGCCCCCACCCCCCCCTCCTCCCAATCACACCGAAAAACCCGGGGGCACCGAAACCCCCCCTCCTCCTAATTACACAGACACCGGGAACCCCCCGACCTTCCCCCCCTTTCCCAAACACAGAAAACCCCGGACAACCCACCTCCCCTCCCCCTTTCCCAAACACAGGGCACCCGGACACCGACCCCCCCCTCCCTAATTTCACAGAAACCCCGGACAACCCACCTCCCCCCCTCCTTTAAAACACAGACACCAGGGGCACCCAACCCCCCTCCTCCCAATACACAGACCCCCCAAAGGGCACCGAATTTTCCCCCCCTCCTAATACCCAAAACCCGGGGCCCCCGACTTCCCCCTCCTTAAAAACAGGAAACCAGGACCCCCGACCTCCCCTCCTAATACCCCAGAACCAGGGACACCGCCTCCCCTCCTCCTAATACACCCGAACACCCGGACCCCCGAAAACCCCCCCTCCTCCTAAAAAACAAAAGGCACCAGGACAAAGGGGCCTTCCCCCCCTCCCAAATACAAGACCAAGGGCACCGACCTCCCCTTTTCCTAATACCAGAAACCCGGACCCCCGACCCCCCCTCCTCCTAATAAACCCGACCCAGGACAAAAGACCTCCCCCCTCCCAAAACCAGAACCAAAGGGCACCGACCTCCCCTCCTCCCAATTTCCGGCACCAGGACACCCCACCTCCCCCCCTCCCAATACACAAAAACCAGGACACCCCAACCTTCCCCCCCTCCCCAATACACCAGGACACCGGGGGAAACCCCCCCCCCCGACCTTCCCCCCCCTTCCCTAATAAACAGAAACCCGGACACCGACCCTCCCCTCCCCCTAATCACAGACACAGGACCCCCACCTCCCCTCCCAAAAAACAGACCCCCAAAGGGCCCGACCTCCCCTCCTCCTAATACCAGACACCCGGAAACCCCACCCTTTCCCCCCTAATACAAAGAACACCAAAGGGCACCCACCTCCCCTCCTCCTAATACACAGCCCCGGATCCCCCCTCACACACCTAATACACAGACCCCCCAGGAACCCCGACCTCCCCTCCTAATACACCCGGAAAACCCCCGGAACCCCGATCTCCCCTCCTAAATACACGACACCAGGGCCCCGACCCCCCCTCTAATACACCCGAAAAAACCGGGGCCCCCGACCTCCCCACCTCCTAATACACGACCCCCAGGGAAAAAAGGGCCTCCCCCCCTCCTAATTCCCAGACACCAAAGGGCACCGACCTCCCCCTTTCCCCCTAATTAAACAGACCAAACCCGGAACCGACCTTTCCCCCCCTCCTAATACACAGACACCAGGACCCCGCCCCCCCCTCCTCCCCAATAACGCACCAGGGCCCCCAACCCCCTCTCCTCCCAATTTCACAGACACCAAGGGGGCCCCGACCTTCCCCTCCTCCCAATTTCAAAGAAACCAGGAAAACCCACCTCCCCCTCCTTTCCCAATAACACAGACAACCCGGGGGCCAAACCCCCCCTCCCTCCCTTAAAACACAGACACCTTGGGGCACCCCACCTCCCCTCCCAATTTCAAACCCGAAAACCAAAGGGCAATGCCTCCCCCACTAAAACCCCATAAACCAGGACATCGACCTCCCCTCCTCCCCAAAACACCCGGGCAACCCGGACACCTCCCCTCCCTCCTAATACCCCAACCAGGAAACCCACCTCCCCCTTCCTAAATACACAGACACCCCGGGGCACCGACCTTCCCCCCCTCCTAATCCCCAGACACCCGGACCCCGACCTCCCTCCTCCCCAAAACACAGGGAAAACCCGGAAACCCCCCTTTTTTAAAAACACAGGGCAGCAAAGTTTGTCACTGTACAGTGTTATATGTGGGATTCTGTGCTGAACATGAGCCATGCGTTTCCCCGCCCACACCCGCACCAGTGTTAAAATAGAGCGGGGCTCCCCACGGAGAATACCCATTGTCTCGAAATTTTTACTCCCCCTCACCCTTTAAAAAAAG